>PVKN010000033.1:0-144891 GCA_004027915.1 Capromys pilorides | reverse complement strand
CCCTGGAGCATGACCTGGGCCTGCCTAGGATATGATTGGCTCCTCCCTAGAGCGGGATCAAGGGCCCATCCTGGGGTGTGATTGGTTCCACCCTAGGGCACAACAGGCCCACGTCAGAGTGGCTGAGAACAAAGAGACTTTTTAAAGGGCTGTTACTCTCTGCTCTGGTGAGTGGTTGTTCTGCCGCCATGAACTGGATGCCCTCTGCCCTGTTCCACTCAGCCCTGGGCCAGCCGAATATGGAATGAAACCTCCAGCAACTGTGAGCTAAGTAAACCTTTCCTTCCTTCATTTTGAGTGTCGGGTATTTGTCCCAGCAACGAGTAAAAGTAACTAAGACAATGCCCACAGCAGAGAAAGGCTTGGACTCAGCCTGACTCAAGGAAGGCAAGGTGGACACGTGTCTATGAGAATCTGTACCCACACACAGTTGAGTAGGAGGCATGCCTGGCCATACCCATGCCCAAGCATGTGTATACATGGACAGTGTCCTGGGGACTACAGAGAAACCTGCACCACCACGGTCAGGGGCCACGTGCTGTCCCAGGTCCCACGCCCATGTGCACATGTGCACGGCCAGACCTGGCATCTGCATGGAAGCACAGTAACGGTGCTCCCTTCCCCATAGTCACAAGGATGACCAGAGACTGGACTATAGTGAGTCCTACCACCAGCCTCAGAACCAAAGCCCGATCCATGTGTGAAAGGGAATGAAGGATGTAAAACAGGACTAGGTTGAAGGCCTGGGGAAGGGAGAAGGTCATTCTGGCTGGGCAGACCAAGGATGGCTTCCTGTGGAGGCAGTAAGCTAGATCTCATCTCTGGAGACTCAGTAGCTCTGTGCTGGGTGTGGTGGATCCTGGGCTAGAACAGTGAGAGCCAAGACTGGGACAGACACCTGGCAGCAGGCGCAGGGCCTGTGACCTGGCAGGAAAGAAACGAATGTACCACAGGAGTGAGACAGAGACAGTGGGACAATCAGAGAGGCCACTACGAGTGGAAGACTGGACAGTGAGTAGCACTCCCTCTCCCCAGGAGGGCTCGCCCCAACTCCAGGGCAGGGGTCTGGCCTGCCTGGAGGGTCTAAATCTGCAGAGCCTAAGTCTGCAGGGCCAGGGCCTTCTTGGAAGACAGATGGAGGATGGGTAGAAAAATGGGTCTCCATGGGAGTGACTTGGGTTCCTTCCTCACAACTCTGCCCTGGATTCTTTGCTTTCTGTCCACCATGCAGTAAGCAGCTCAAACTTTAAATAGTTTCGAGGTAAAGCCAGGCCACTGCTTAGGGCCAGCGAAATTCCTGTCCCTAGCTATATCCAGGCAGCCTTCAGGAATTCTGGCCACACCTCAGCCTGTGCCCATGCATAACAAGCACACACGCCAGCCGCACATGCCCTCCACACTCCCAGTTGGGTCTGACTGGAACCTTGCTTGCAGCAGCCAGCAATGCCAGTTAAGGTTTTCCCCAAGGAAGCCCTCCTGGCTGGTTTCATCTGACAATTTGAGTGTCCTAGAGCTACAAAGCCCTGGCTGGCCCTGGTCAGGGGTTCACATCAGCCAGGTCAAGCAGAGTCACCCCATGAGTCATTCCCTAGAGCAGCTCAGACTGGGGCAGGGCAGGTGATTCGGGGCTCAGTGCACACCTGTGCAGTACAGTAGCAGAGGTCCATCTGTTCCAGCCTCCAGTGAAGCAGCCCAGAGTTCGGAAGACAGAAGCAATCTACCAAGGTCACTCAAGAGGGGGTGCTTGGTCTCAAGTAAGAGGACACAGGGGTGTGCCCTCCACCTCCAGGGACTTTCCACAGCTCCAGCTGGTTGGCATGAAGCACCCCACATATGGGAAGGGAAACCCCCCAGCCCTGCCCCCTTGATACCAGGACAGAGAGTGTATGGGTGACCTCATCCCCTCCTTCACTGTGACCACCAATCCAGCCCTTGCTCCTTGACCAACCCTAGTGCCCTTGCTTTATTCTGACTGGTTCATCATAGCTAACTTCAGAGCAGCTTGCAAGTGCCTTTCACATAAGGCTTAAGATTTCCCTCACCCAGGTGAGGGAATCTAGACAAAGGAAAGACAAGAAGAACAGTGAAAATCCCTAGGTATGGCGCTTATCACAGGGAGGGCAGCAGGGCCAGCGCTGAGTTGCCAGGCAGGCAGAGAGGAAGGCAGAAGGACGAGTGTGCAGGCTTTCTCCCTCCAGCTGCCGCAGCCCCAACACTTAGGACGCTTCCAGGCTAATGGAGTTCTCAGCCCATAAGCATCGGTGGACAGAGTGAGTGAGTGAGTGGCTGCAGCCACGCGTTTCACACAGCCTGAGCACTTGGTCTGCATAAGGCTGGGGCAGGGTGCCCCAGTCTCCATGTGGGAAAATCCTGAGCACTGGGTGCCTGGGGGCAGGACAGGATGGATGCTGGGTGGGAGGACTGCTTGCAGGGAGGCTGAGAAGGGTACGCTGCACAGACAGGAGAAAGGCTCCCTGGCTCGGGTGGAGCAGGGGCAGGAGGATGCCGAGACACCTGCTGTGGAAAACAACAAGAGCTGGCGCAGGGTAACATGGGAAGAGGGCCAGGCACCAGGGCAACCACTGAGCTCCAAGGGTCTTCATGGGTGAGTGGGCACCAGCAGCCCTTCCCCCAGAGCTGCCTCTGTCACACACCTGTGTCCCCCATGAGGGCCTGCATCCCCCATGAGGGCCTGCATCCCCCATGAGGGCCTGCCTCACCAGCTGTACCTCACCTGGACTTGTCCCTTGGTCAACACCCCTACTTTGGTGCAAGGGAGTTTAGGAGAGACACACAGACAGGCCAGAGGGCACCATGGGGCCACAGGTGCCCCCCATGGGCAGATAGTGGCCGGAAAAAGTAGGCATCCACCAGGGCTCTCCTGGTGTGGTTGGGACGAGGCCAAATAGTGAAAGATGAGCCTAAAAGTCAGGTCCCAAGGTAGCATGCCTGGCAGAGATTCCATCCGAGTCCGTGAGGCACTTCCCAGGGCTTCAAAACTGGTGAGGCCAGAGGAGCTACTGGAAATGAGCTTCCTCGCTGGCCTGGTCCAGAGAAGGGGGTTCTGATAGATGTGCCTGCTGGGGAGCTGTGCCAGGATGTTTTATCTTGCTCTAGGTTCCAGTCCTACTGAGCCTTCATAGTTACTAGATGAATGATTGACGACGGCCTGATTACCTTATTTGACATGTGTACCCCATCCCATGCACTACCCAGAACCTCCCCGCAAGATAGAGAACCCAAGCTCGGAGACTGGTGCCATCAGGCTGGGATTCAGAGCCCAGCAGAGACCATTATGGAAAGTGAAGTGAGCCACTCCACCTCTGGACTGTGCCCACCTAGGATAGTCCCATCTCAGGACCTTTAATGTAAAGAAGGTCTTGCCAAAGGAGCTTGGTTACACTCACACTCAGGCTGGGCTGGGGTGCGGATGCACAGATGACACCTGTCAGGGACAGCCTGGCTTGCAAGTCTCCAGCAACACCCAGACACCTGTCCTGGTTAGAAACTAATTCACCATGACGTAGTCATGTGAAACAGGCTCTGTGAAGGGCTGGGCCCGACTGCAAGCTGATGAAAAGCGTTCGAGCATCAGTCAGATGACCTAGATTGAGCTCTGATGTGCAGGAAGTGAGGTGCGCAAAATGGGCTTTCCACCGATACTCTTCCTATTGCCACGGGCTTATCTGTGCAGAACCCCACTGTGGGTCTAGAGTCACCTGTATCTCTCGTGCCTATGTCTAGGCCCCTGCCTGGTTCTCTGGCATTATAGGATCCCACTCAATACAAAGTGCATGGAGGGCTGGGGTGATAGCTCCGTGGCACAAGTGCCTGCCTGGCAAGTGCAAGGTCGTGAGTTCAAACTCTGGTCCCGCAAAAAAAAAAAAAAAAGTACATGGAGATGCTCGGTTCCTGGGCCAGGAGCTGGAGGTTTCTCTCGTGTTCCCTACTCTCCTGCAATCTAGGGAATGAACACATGTGTCTCCCAGAGCCCTGGACCAACCTTGCCAAACTCTGTCCACAGGTTTGCCAGGTACCGCTCCAGACCTAGAGAAAAGAAAGCAGATTTTTGGGCAAAACTTCATACCTCCAAAGAAGCCAAAAACCTTCCTGCAGCTTGTATGGGAAGCACTGCAGGACGTGACTCTCATCATCCTGGAAATCGCGGCCATCATTTCCCTAGGACTGTCCTTCTACCACCCGCCTGGCGAGAACAACGAAGGTAAGATGGTACCCACACCTCGCGCTTGTTCTGTGTAGCATTTGTGAAGCTGGTGCCTGGCATGTTTTTCACATACAGACTCCTGGCCTTTAGGACATCTCCAGACTCTGTCCTTGAATTCTGAGCAGGGAAGGGAGCCAGGGCAAAGCCTCTCTGCCCTAAGTCAGGACTTTCAACTCCACGTGGAAGCTTCACTTTCCCACACCCTGTCGCTCTGTACTCGACCACTGAGAACCGGCTAAGGGCTAGGGCTAGGGCTTTCCGACTTCTTTACTTTGCGGTGCTCATAGTTTTTACACATCTCTCATTGAATGTTTCTTGCAAGTAAAAATCAAGCATACAACTAACATGTTGAAAGATTCATACAGTGTCCCTGTAGAAAGATCTAAGATGCAGGTGGAGACCCCAGTGTGCCCATGGATGCAGATAGGGGTTAGGTCCCTTCAGCTCTCCTGCAGGACTTGGACTTCCCAGGGAAGGGCAGGACGAGGCTTGGGGGCTGTGCGGTGTGGGGGTTCCTTCCCTGGCCCTGCCTGCCTCCCTTCAGGGCCCTCTGGGTTGAAGACTGCTGCACTCTCTGCAGCCCCATGGAGAGAAGTTCCTGGACTGAGCAACCTGTGTGCCTGTTCCTCAAGCCTGAGCTCCAGCCTGAGGACTGAACCCCAGGCTTACACACACACACACACACACACACACACACACACACACACACACATTCATAGGGTTCTGAAGGCTCAGGGATAGAGCAGAGGAGATGGGGGAGGGTCGCCAAGCTCCTCAACTCCCCTCTGTCACCCACCCAGTTCCCTGTGCTCACAGCCTTCCAGAGCCTTCAAACCAGGATCTGAAATTACAAAATGTGCTAGATTTCTCTCTAACACCAGCTGCCACCTCCTGGCTTCCCTTTGGGCTTGGGAGGACTAGAGGAACCACAGTAAGAAAGGTGCCTCACCAGAGCCCCACATCCCATTTGTGTTCCCCATGGGGTGTTCTGAGTGGGGAAGCAGAAAGGACAGTGAGCAGCTGAGGCCCGCAGGTTCTATTGCCTGTGCTTCCAGGTACCACCACACTGCACTCTTAGAGGTCCACTGCTCCAGGTCCAGAGACCTGAGCAGACAGGCCTGGACCAGAAGACCTGCTCAAGTGTGCAGGCAGAGCCTTGTCCTGAAGGGAGCCCTAGAGGGAAGGGAGGGGGTGACAGAGGGCTCCCGGGACGACTCAGGGAAGCAGTTCCTTCTGAGCTGCTGCACCATCCCTTCCAATCCCATCCTGCCATCACCTGTCATCCACAGCGCCTGGCCTTCATGTGGGTGGGCACCCATACCTCGGGCAGGAGAGGCAACGGGGCCTGGGGGTCAGGAGGCCACCCTAGAAATGCCCCAGAGATGTGACTGAGGCCTTCAAGCCAGGCCTGGGCTTTCCTCCTCCGAGTCAGTCTCGAAGAGCCAGGGTAGGAGATGCGGCTGGCCCCTTCCACAGTTCAGCACTGAGCATTTCTCAACCCCATGAAAAGACCCTTTTTCAGAGGAGGGGCCTGTGTGCAGCAGGTGAAAATGTGGGGACTTCGGTCCCAAAGGAACACAGGTTCAGATCCAGGCCTGATGACTCTCCAGCAGTGAGGGCAGCACAGGGTTTGGCCACCCCGGGTGCTCGGAGGGGCTGACCCCCACCAGGCCTTGTCCCGTGGCGGTGTTGTCACCCAGATCCCACTGCCCAGTTCAGAGTAGTGTTTGCCCAGCCTGGCTTCTTTCCTCTGTGTAAAAGAGATGATCAGGGCTTCAAGCAGGAAGGCACTCGGGGTGGGCCGTGGGCCCTGGAGCCTCAGCAGCCAGTCATCCGATCACCAGTGTCACTCTACACGGGAGGGAGACCCTGCTCAGAGACCTCTGGTGTTCATCTGAGGCCATACAGCTTGTTTGTGGCAGGAGTGGGACAGGCATACACAGGTGTCTTAGTTACTTTTCTCATGGCTTAGACAAAACGCCCAGAGTTAAAGAAAGAAAAGTTCACTTGGTTCACAGTTTATAGCGGTCCACGATTGACGGGCTCCAAGGCAGGGTAGACGACAGAGGAGAAGCAGCTCATGGCTGGCAAAAGGCAGCAAGAGAAAGAAAGAGGGAGAAGACACGCCTCTTTCTGTCCCTTGCATTGTCCAGGCTGCTTGGATAAGGGTGATGCTGCTGGTTTAGTAATCACCCTTAATCCCAGCATCACGTGCTCCAGATTCAGTCACCTCTGAAAAAGCCCCATCTATGACTGCGTGAGACTTTGGGGGGCCATCCCAACACAAACAGTGACAACAAGGCTTCAACTCCCTGCCTGCAGTGTAATGGGACTCAGAAAAACTTACGCAGATTGATGTGCAGATTTGTTTCTTATTTTCTCTGGGTGCTAGATTTGGAGCCCAGGGCCAGCGCATGCTCAGAAGCTCTGTCCCACGGAGCTCCAGCCTCATCTCTACCTGCAGAAAACTAAAACTAGACCCTGCATACAACCCAGTTGTTCTCCTTCCAGGTCTCTTCCCAAAAGAATTACAGACACCATGCAGCAACAATACATGCATTCCTAAGTTCATAGCAGCACAAGAGGCAATAACTAAATCTTGGAAACAGCCTACATATCTGTCAATGGATGAACAGATTAGAAAGTAGAATTTAGGGCAAGCCAGATAGCTCAGAAAATTGAAGTGCCTACTTAGGCAGGCACAGGGACCAAGGTTTGACCCCAGCCTTCCATACCAGCGATTGAGACTGGGCATGGTGACGCACACCTATAATCCCAGAGTTTAGGAGACTGAAAACAGGAGGATCAATATGAGTCCAATCTGTGTAGTGAGACCCTGTAGACCCTGTATTAAATACACAAAAAAGTAGAATTTATATATAATGGGGTTCTTTTTTTTTTTTTTTTCAGAACCAGGGATTGAACTCAAGCTCTTGCACTTGCCAGGCAAGCACTTATTCTACTGAGCTATCTCCCTGACCCTATAATGAGGTTCTACTCTGCTATAAAGGATAATTTAGATTCATTTGTAGAAAGATAGAAGCACCTTGAAACCATAATGTTAAGTGAAAGAAATCAAACCACAAGCTTCAGTATCACATAAGTTATGTGAGAAGCCCGAAGTATATTTTTAAAAACAAAATAAACAAAGATAGACAATAGGAAGTGGGGAACCAGATCCTTTTGCAAATGGAAAGGAAATCTAGAGATGAAGGATGTGGAAAGGGAAAGGAAGAAGAATAAAAAGAATGAAGGTGTGTTAAGGGCCCGCGCCCACACCCTAAGGTGGATATAAACACATGTTCTGCAAAATAAAAAATAAGAGATTTTGAAGTACTAAAATACCTACTCCCTAACCACCACCCAAAAGCTGCTCAAGAAGCAGGACTTCCAGAATTGCTCCAGACAGTGGAAATAATGATGCAGTGAGCGTGTTGGAAGGGAGGAGCTATTTGGGTGGGAAGTACTTAGAGGGGATCGCTGGCAAGCTGTCTTTTGCTGTAGTCATTTTTAAAACCTTAAATATTTAAACCATTAATGGTATTCAGCCATTCTGCTAGGTTTTTTTCAGCTGCAGTATGCAGGCAATGAGAACTGCCCCCATGGGGTGGTTGAGAGGACCCAGGAGCACTTCCTGGAGGGCACTAACTCCGGGGAGCAGGGACAGCTACTGTGCACCTGTTAATGCCCCCACACAACCCCCCAGGGCAGCTCCAGCCCTCACTGCTGAGGGAGTCAGCCAGGATGGGGCTCCCCAAGCCGGCATTTGTTATCGTCTAATTTCTTGATGACGTTCATTCTTTCTGGAGTGAGATGGAATCTTGCCGTCCTTTAGATTTGCATTTCTCTAATGACTGGACATGTGGATCTTTTTTTCTGGTATTTATTAGCTATTTGTACTTCTTCTAAGAAGTGTCTGTTCATTTCAGATACCCATTTTTTGGCTCAGTCTTTTGTTTTGGAGGAGCCTGCTTCTCTTTTCAGTCTTTTGTAAATTCTAAATATCACTCGTCTGTCAGAACAATAACTACCAAGAAAAGAAAATCCTTCCCCATTCTATAGTTTATCTCTGTGGAGGCTTCCCTTTTCTCTGCAGAAGCTATTTGATTTTATCTGACCCCATTTGTTGATTCCTGATGCCATTTCTTGTACAATTGGGTTTCTGTTTATCAAGCCCTTTCCTGTGCCTATGTCTTCAAGAGCTTTACCTACTTTACCATCCAGCAGGTTAAGTACTGTCTTAACAGTATGTCTTTGATCCATTTTGATTTTATCTTGATGTGTAGTGAGAGGTATGGGTCTAGATTCAATCTTCTGCATGTGTGTTATCGATTTTCCCAACACCGTTTGTTAAAGAGGCTATCTTTCCTCAAGGGTACGCTTTTGGTCCCTTTACTGAAGATCAGGTTAATTAATATGCATAAGGTTGTTTATTTACCCCCCTATATGTTCCACTGATCTGCATGTCTGTTTTTGTCTCAGTACCACGCTGTTCTCATCTCAGTAGCTTTGCAGTATAATTTGAAGTCTTGGATTGTGGACGATCCCCCCCACCCGCCCGCCCCGCTAATGTTTTTGTTGACAAGTATTCTGCTATTCTGGGTGTCTTCTAGTTTTTTCTAGTTCTTTCAGAAATTCTGTCGATACTTTGATTGGGGTTGCATTAAATCGATATATCAGTTTTTGTAAAATGGTCATTTTAGCAATCCTGGTTCTGACTGTCCAGGAATAGGAGTTATCTTTCATTCTCTGTATCATCTTCAATCTCTGTTTTTCAGAGTACTGTAAGTTTCACTCTAGAGATTTTTCACTTCCTTGATTAGGTTATTCCTAAGAACTTTATTTTTCTTGATATTTCAACTATGTTTAGTTGGGCTGTTGTGGCTGCCACAATTGCTGAATCGATTCAAAAAGATTCCCCTTTCTTTTTTATTATTATTTTATTTTAAGGAGTAAAAAGAAAAACAAATAGCAAAACCTAAGACAAAAGCAGAGTCACAAACAACAATACATACGGTACAGAATATCAAAACAAGAATAAAAATTAACAATGGTTTTTGTTTGTTTGTTTGTTTGTTTGTTTGTTTGTAGGACCAGGCATTGAACTCAGTCCCTTGCATTTGCCAGGCAAATGCTTATTCTACTGAGCTATCTCCCCAGCCCCCCCAATAATGGTTGTTATATTATGTATTTTCATAGTCAAATCTGTTGTTCAGATTAACAGATACAGGTATGCAAGATTCATCAAATAACTAGACATTAACACTTACTTTCAATAAACAATTTTTTGTTGTCTTTCATTTTTTATTTTTTAGCTTATTTTAAAGAAAGTATAATAATGATTGATCAAACATTAGAAACAGCACACATTTAAACAAAAAAGATGAGCGGTATTCAGCTGTGGTTTTTGTATTGCACATTGCTATCTTCATTGTAGCTGTTCAGATCACAGATATTAGAATATAGCATTATGCAAAGTGAAAATTTTAAACATTAACTACTACTTTCAAAAAACTGATGGGAATTAGTACTACAGTCACGTCAGCTATCTTGCATATATATTTATGTGATTTTCCCCTTTCCTTCATTTCCTATCTTTTCTCCTTTCCCTCATCTTCATTGTTTATTCCTTATGCTCAGTTTCTTTCCATTTTACTATGTTATACCTTTCAGATTTTATTTATTCTTTCAGGTTCTTACACTAGGGAAACAATCTGATATTTAAACATGTGGGTCGGATTTAGTTTACTTATGAATATAGCCTCAACTGCATCCATTTCCCTATAAAGAACTCAAGTTTGTCTTCCTTTATAGCAAGTAGTACTCCATTGTATAAAAATATCACATCTTTTTTATCCACTCCTGAGGAGACAGGCATTTTGGTTGTTTCCAAGATTTGGCTACGACAAATTGTGCTGCAATAAACATGGGTGCACATATATCACTGTGGTATGATGTTTTCAGTTGTTTTGGAAAATACACAGAAGGGGAACAGCTGGGTTGAATGGAATTTCCAGTCATAGTTTTTTGAGGAGTCCCCACAATGATTTCCCTAGTGGTTATACCAGTACACATTCCTACCAACAGTCGAGAGAGGTTTGTCTTTTCCCAGAGCCTCTCCAACATTTATTATTAGTTGATTTCCTTAATTTCTTGCTTTCAATAAACAGTGATAAGTTTATTTCAATAATAGCCATTCTTTTTGGGGTAAGATAGTATCTCAGTGTTGTTTTAACTAGCATTTATCAAATGACACATGTTTCCTGTATTTATTTGCTATTTGTATTTATTCCTCTGAGAAGTATATCTTCATCTCAGATGCCCATTTTTTGATTGGGCCTTTGAATTTTGGAGGCCAAATAGTTTTAATTCTTTATACATCCTAGATAGAAGTTTTTTGTCTGAAAATAGTCCCCTTTCATGGTCATTTTGAATTCAATTTTTTGTTTGTTTTGCTTTGTTTTATTTGTCTTTTTGAGACAAGGTATCGCTGTGCAATTCAGGCTGGCCTTGAGCTCACTTTGCAGCCCAGGCTACTCTCAAACTCTCAGTGATCCTCCTCTCTCAGCCTCCCGAGTGCTGGGATTACAGGTGCGTGCCACCTTCTCACCCAGCTCATTTTGACTTTGGGAAAAAGTCAGAAGTCGCACAGTGCCAGACCCTGTGCATAAGATGTGGACACACCGCAGTGTTTTCACAAGCCTGGCTTTTCACTGTGTGGCATGTGGCAGCAGCATTCATCCTATTTTGATTACGTCTCTTAAAGATACTCATGAAAGTGGACATCCAAAGAAGAGTGGTGGTGCACACCTGTAATCCCAGCACTCAGGAGGCTGAGGCAGAAGGAGCACTGTGAGTCTGAGGACAGCCTAGGCTACATAGTGAGACCCTACCTCTAAAAGAAAAGTCCTCCCAGAACCACTTCAGAAACTGGCAAGAACAGTGGAATAAGTATGCTTGAAGTGAAGGGAAATATTTTGAGGATTCATTGCAGTGTCTTTTGCTGTAACTTGCTATTTAAATGCATACCATATTTTTACTGGTCCTTAGAACTACCCAGCAGATAAGTAATGCAGCAAGACTTCAAGTTCAGGCTGGCCTACTGTCACCCCTCATTGGCACTACTGTGACCATTGGTGCCACCAAAGCCCGGGCTAGCCAAATGGTTTTAAATTGTTGGAAAGGCCAGAAACTCCCAAACGAACCAAAACATGGCCTTCCAGGCCCTGCACGGTGACATTGTTTACTGGCCATGGAGCAGCTGCTGAGTCTGAGCCTGGGCCTCCCCGGGGGCACGTGTTGCCTGGCCAAAGTGATCCTTTCCTTTCCAAGATCAGATCCAGCAGCTTGTCCTGCGCCCAAGAGCAGAGAGCTAGCAAGCATTTCTTGGGTAGCTCTCGGCCTTTTTGTCATGAGCGTCTGACTTTCCAGACTTTCCACTGGGGTCATAGGAAGGTACTATCAAAGTGAATTTTGGGCTCAGCCATAGCAGCCTTGCATGGGGCACAGTGAGGAGCCTGGGCTGGGCTCAGACTGCAGATCTGACCCAGCCCCACCTCTGCTGTGTGACTCCAGGGAGTCACTGCATCTTCTGAGCCACAACTCTTCCCTCACTCAGCCAGCTTGCAAAGGAGAGAAAACACTTGGCACCTGAAGGTGCTGCAAACTGCCCAGGCCTTTCCTAGCTCCCCTGGAAGAAACACCTTCTGAGCTCTCTGGGTCGTAACAGACACTGTCCCGAGGGACTTTCTGAGGAGACAGCCATTCGGGCCCGGTCCCACCCAGCTGCAGCCCCTCCCTGCTCTGGGCTTCAGTGTCTTTATCCTTAGGTGGGGGATTACTTCTGCTCTCAGGATTTTTGTGGAGGTGGAGGGAACAGTTTGGGCAGACTCGCCTTTGGGTCTGAGGACCCCAGACAGCACGGGCTTGCTGTATCTCTTTCTCTTTACCCATGGGCCCAGCATTAAAGCAAGATCTCGCTGTTCCCTACCCAGGTTTCCAGGCATGGGCCAGTCACTTGAGCTCTGTTTGGAGCCTCAGCTTCCACATCTGGGAAGTGGGCAGAGTGAATTGATGGCTGTGAAGTCTTTCGCGCAGAACTGGGCACCCAGATGTGCCGAATGGATAAACGCTTGTCACTGGGTCATTAACATCTATCACTTAGCAGAGCTGAGCTGTGAATCCAGGCAATGAGGCCCTCCCATGCGTCTGACCCCACTGCCTGCTTCCTTCTGCTGCCCACAGGATGTGCGACAGCCCAGGGTGGGGCCGAGGATGAAGGAGAGGCAGAAGCAGGGTGGATTGAGGGAGCTGCCATCCTGCTCTCGGTCATCTGTGTGGTGCTAGTCACAGCCTTCAATGACTGGAGTAAAGAGAAACAGTTCCGGGGCCTGCAGAGCCGCATCGAGCAGGAGCAGAAGTTTACCGTGGTCCGGGCTGGCCAGGTGGTCCAGATCCCTGTGGCTGAGATCGTGGTTGGGGACATCGCCCAGATCAAATATGGTAAGTGAGCGGGCCACAGAGCCGTCCTCTAGAGCGGGGGCCTGGGCAGAAGGAGACAGGCTGGACAGCCACAGGAGGTCTGGCGCAGAAGAGGGCATGTCCCTGAAGGCTGAACCAAGCAGGCTGCAGTCTGAAGCACTTTGAGAGAGGTAAGGGCTCTGCCTAGGGAGACACGATTCCTGAATCCATTTAAATGGGAATTATGTAAGTCATGTACCACTGCTCCAAATTTTTACCCACTCAGACATTGCTAACCAATCACCATTCAGAGCTGGGAACAGCCCCAGGAGCTTTTAAACACCACACTCTAAGGACTTCTACTCCCCGGGAGTGTGGGGTGAAGTTCATCTCCCTGCCTCATCTGGCTGGGCACAGAGGGCTGTTGGGCTAGAGGAGGTGCTTGAGGGAGCAGAAGTGAATAGCCTGGGTTTGTGACACTGTCTTTAAGAAAGTGAACAGGCTGGCACCAAAGCAAGAACATGGATCCCAAATCCAAGCCAGACCAGAACCACTTCATGAAGTGTGTGCCTGGGTTGTGCTTGGCAGCCTCAGCCCCGTCCCCAGGCCTGTGGTGTTCACTTGGCCCGGTCTTTAGCTGCAAGGGTACACCTTGGTTTCTGCACCCTGGAGCTCTGAGGGTCAGACCCTCCCTGGTGAACTTTCCCTCGTACTTGTTTCTTTAGGGGACGTTCACCTCTTGGTCCCTGAGACCACTGAGTCCCACCTCTCCTCCCTCCCTTCAGGCGACCTCCTACCTGCTGATGGCCTCTTCATCCAAGGCAACGACCTCAAGATCGATGAAAGCTCCCTGACTGGGGAGTCGGACCAGGTGCGCAAGTCTGTGGACAAGGACCCCATGCTGCTGTCAGGTGAGCTCCGCCCTTCAGGAGCCCTTGCCCTTGGCTCTGGAACCTCAGGAAGCTCAGCCCCCAGTGGAAACAGCCCACTTAGCCCCGCCATGGGTCAGGCACAATGGTGAATGAGATGAACAGAGAATCTGACTTGCCTGCTGGTGACTCTGTTTACTGAAAAACCCAATATTGAAGCCTTCTCATCAAGGATGGAAATGAATCAGTCACGAATCTCTATGAAAAATCAGTGTACACCAGGCCTCAGCTGGTACTGGGTGAGAGTCAGCCCCAAGGAGCTGGTGGTCAGTGAGCAGAGAGAGGAAAAGATGTGGAAGTAAATATTGTAGCGAGGGTGCTAGGAAGTCAGGGCAGGCCTCTTCTCAGAGGCTCTGTTGAGCCAGGTTGTGACAGTATGAAGAGAAGTGGAGCCCCACGGTAGGACCTGCTGGAGGACCTGGAGCAAGGTGGAAGAGCAGACCGTGACAGGGAACATGGAGATGACTCAGAGTGTGAGGAGGACTCTCAGGAACATTGCTCTCATTGTTGTTGTGTGTTTCGTTTCATCTGACTGAGCCAGAGTCTCACTGAGTTGCACAGGCTGGCTTCAAGCTCATCATCCCCTGCTTCCGCCTCCTCAGTACTGGGACCAGCTGTGCACCCCCATGCCTGGCCTGTGCAATGATCTCAAGCAATGGCTGGTAGCATCCATCATGGGCTACTGTGAGGGGGGTAAAGGAGGGAATGAGGAGAGCCTCCAGGGGTGAGGCCCCAGCCCTATGCTCAGCAAATGTCTTCAGAATGCAGAAACTCCACATGCTAAGTCAGAACCAACCCCTGCTCTTAGGAAGCCCAGGTTGAGTGGGCCTGAGAAGCAGCCCTACACACGGGTGTTTAATTGTGAGAAATCATTGTGAGGAAGCCAAGAAAGAGGCAGGGTACCCAAAGGACATAATGTTGTTCTGGATTTTACAGACAGAGTAGGAGTTTGCCAAGTTCAGTTGTGGAGACAAGACCCTAATCCCATGAGCAGCAGTGTGCAAAGGCCTGGAGGCCCACAGGAGTGTGGAGTCCTGTCTAAGGCACCTGCTTAGGCAACCACAGGGGCCATGGTTCAATCCCTGACACCACATGCTGCACCAGTCCCACCCCCACACCAGGGCGGGCTGAGTCGGCTATAACATAAATAATGAAAGAAAGTTTTAATGGGCTGACGAGATAGCTCAGCAGTCTAAAGCGCCTGCTTAGGAATATGGAGTCTTAAATGCGCCAGTCTACAGGGAGAGTAGTAGAAAGGAATGAGAATCAGCCTGGGGTATTTACTTAGCCAGAATTTATTCAACCAGCACCTGTTAAACACTTCCCATGTGCTGGCAGCAAATGGACAAACAAGGTCCCTGCCATGCTGGAGCCAGAGCTTGGAATCTACTGAAGAAGACAATCAGTAAAGAGTCAAGCAGGCAAACAGGTCAGGTGCTTGAGGACTCAGATAAAGACACATTGCAGAGGAAGGGGCCTGCACTGGTGAGGGGAGCCCTGCCTGGTGAGGCTGCTTCTGAGCTAACACTGGGAAACAGAGAAGAGCAGTCCCAGCAGAGAGACTGTGAGTACAAAGTGCACAGCCCCTGGACCTGACCCAGGGACACAAAGGACCTCAAGGGCCTCCTGAGACACTGGGCTATGGTGGACGTCCTGACCTCCAGGACGAAATGGTTTACAGAAAGTGAGCATCTTAAACTCAATGCCAGCACGCAAGAGGATCGTTGTGAGTTCAAGACCAGCCTGGCCTACAAAGTGAGCTCAAGGCCAGCCTGAACTGCATAGTGAGACCTCCCCCCACCAAAAAAATATTAGCATCCTTGGGAAAGTTTCCAGATAAGTCATCTGACCTGCACACACCCAGGGAAGGGGAAGGCCCAGCTGCACTGATGAGTAGTCAAGTTGTAGACAGTGTGGAGAAGGGGCTGGAACACAGGACCCTGGCAGGTCCCAGAGAGCAAAAGTGCTCACAGTCACTGTCCCAGTGGCTTCACAGATCAGGGGAAAGGAACATGCAGGAGCAAGCAGCTGGAAAAATCTGGAAGGAAAAGAGGGACAGGAAGTGGCCGGCAGCTGAGGATAAGTCACAAACTGTCGGGGCAAGAGGGCGCAAAGTATCAGGGCACCAAGTAGCAGGCAGTGCCACAGGTAGAGGCCAAGAGCAGACTGTTCCAGGCCATAACCAGAAAGGAAACAAGGAGTTTTGAGGGAGTCAGGATCGTGGCAGGGGGGTTCTGCTCTGTGCTCCTGCTCCCTAACAAAGAGAAGCTGTGTATCTGGGGAGGGGCTGTGAAAACCCTGAGGCTCAGGCCTGCAGCCCTTGGGGAGGAGGGGAGGGTCCTGGACGCAGAGCCAGGTGCTCAAGGTTCCCCAGGAGTCCAGTGCATCCTGGGAAGAATGGGCTAGTGATTAGCTTAGGAGTGGGCGGCTGTGACCCTGAAATGAGAAGGATGTAATCCCAGGTGCCGCAGTTGTCCCCTGAGCCCACATCACAGCAGTGGCTTTGGTCTTGAAGAAGGCACCTGACTGCAGAGACAGAGAGATGGAGCAGGCCTCTGGGTGCCCAGGGACCTCAGCCATGTGCATGTCACAGCCCAAGACTTCCATGCCACATACTGACCCTGGTGACTACTCCTCAGGGGCAGGTTTCAGGCAGCCTCTCCTGGAGTCCCGTCCAGTCTTGAAGTAGAAACTGTGCCCACCAAGCTGGCAGCACCCATGCAGGCAGGAAAGTGGCAGAAGGAAAGCCAGGGTCAGGGCCCACAGAGATCACAATGCAGGATGAACTAGATGAAAGAAGGGGAGATGCCAGCATAGCCAGCCTGCAGCACCACCTGCAGAAACCTGCCTGTGCAGCCCTCCCTCAATGCACCTGCCCTGCCCTGTCCCAGAGACCACCTTCCACTGGGCCTTCACCTGCCTTCCTCTGTGTACTTAAGTCCAGCACATCTTCTCAGGCCCCACGCCCTCCATGCAGGCTTCCAGGTTGCTGCCACCCTCTGAGATTACCTCCTTTCTGCAGGGGACACACCTTTCACCCTGTACCACTACCCACTGTGCTTGACCTGTGTAGGCACAGTCTCATAGCACTGAATTGTACACTTCACAAACCACCTCATGCAAAGAACAGGATGCACCACCATTGCCCCTCCAGACTGGGTCTGGCTCCTACAGCCTCACTTCTAGAGACCCGTTCACCCTTGGCCATGTGCACACAGACACGTGGCTGTGGAACTTTTTTTTTTTTTTTTTTTTTTCTTTGTCTTTTTGAGACAGGGTCTTGCTATGCAGTTCAGGCTGGCCTTGAACTCACTTTTGTAGCCCAGGCTGGTCTCAAACTCACACCGATCCTCTTGCCTTAGCCTTGTGGAACGCTTCTATATCAGTCCTCTTGCTAGACACCAAGCTGCTGGAAGTGCAGCACCAGCCCAAGGCCTCTGGAAGTCACACCCCACTTCAGCCCTAGGCCTCCTAAGTGAGGGGAGAAAACCAGGCAGACAGCAGAGAATCTGCCCAGTAGAAGCTGACCAGAGCGGCTTGCTTGTGTATGTATTCCCAGCACTCAGGAGGCTGAGACAGGATTGCCAAGTGCAGTCCAGCCTGGACTACATAGTCAGCCCTGGCCTAGGCTACACAGTGAGTTTAAGGACAACCTGAACTGCACAGCAAGGCTTTGTGCAAAAACCAAGGCAAAATGACCTCTTAAATGAACTCGCAGGTTGCTTTCCTGCTCCTAGCCTCTGTTTACTTGGAAGGCCAGTGGAGGCGTGACGAGGGTGGAGCCCCAGGAGCACCAAGAGAATGTGCTCAGTATACACCATGGATTGTCTTCCCCATTCCCGGGCAGGTGCCTAACCTGGTCTTCCCTGTCCCTCCTCTCCAGCTTCGTCCCTTCCCAGCTCTCTGCCACCCCTTCCTCTCCAGTCTCCTATTGCTCCCCCTTGGGCTTGGCCAATGGCCTGGCCTGGTCACCTTCCGCCAGGTTGCCCTGAACTCCTGGGGCCAGCCACATGACCCCTGGGCAGAGCAGGTGTATGCAGTGTGCTGAGGACCTCATGGCTTGGCTGAACAACCCTGCAGGGACGATGCTCACCAAAGCCAGAGTGCTCTTGGCCTTTGCAAGGCCAAAACTGTGCCTCAGGCATCTCAGCCGTGCCCAGCCTGTGACAGAGGACAAGTCCTTTCACATCTGTCCATGCACAGCATGTGCCATGGGTCCCCTGCCCTCTCCACAGGACTGTACAGGCAGAGCCGTCCTTGCAAATGCTGCAGTGTGAGTTGCCACACAGGGACAGGAAAAGCCAGCATGGAGGGCAGCCAACCCAAGGACAGGTCCCCAGTGCCAACAGGTAGATGGGAGTCCGAGTCCTCCGGGCAGGTAGAAACGCTCGGCCTCACCAACTCCCCCAGGTGCCGCCACAGAGAGCAGGGGCAGCCAGCAGGAGTTCAGTGGCTCCCACTTCTGCCTGCTTCCATGGATGCCAGGTGGGCACCTCTCACTTCCAGAGAGCTAGAAGTCAACATAGTTGTAGGCCACCTCATAACTTAAGGTTTATTTTATTTTATTTTTTTTAAACCTCATTTATTTATTTATTTGTGTTCTGGCTGGCTCAGCCTGCCCTGGAGGGGTGGGGGCTGGCGCAGCATGTGGTGCCGGGGATCGAACCGCAGTCCCTGTGGCTGCCCAAGCTTGTCCAAGCAGGTGCTCTAGACCACTGAGCCATCTTTCTGGCCCCTCATAACTTAAGCATTGGCTCAGAATTTCAATTTGTTTGAAGTCTCCATAGACAAAGCAATGTGTATGTGTGCCCTATAATGCAAATCTGGCCTGGGGTTTCTTGGTTAGTGTATGTTAAGATTACTTCAGACTCCAAGAAAAGAGGCACAGGTGATATGCGGGGAGCCTGTGCGTGTCTTCCCACTAATGCCGCTCCTGTCACCAGCCTTTGCCACAGTCAGGTGCACGGTCTTCCCAGAACCCTAGGCAGAGGTGTGTCTCCTAAGGACAGCTGGCCCAGCAGCAGTTAGCCAGCTGGATATTGACATGATCTTGTCCTGAATGAAGGCCCCATCTATAGTCCCAATAGGCAACCATCTTTCCCCAGACAGGGACATGCATGGCCAGTGAGACTCCTGCCTGCAGCACCTCTCTAGCTCCTTCCATGCAGAAGCAGCTTCATCTCTGCTTTGACTTTCATGGAGCCAGGGCTTTTTAACCCTCCTGTCTTGACCCGTTGGGTACCCTAAGAGCAGCAGTCCCTATTATCAGAAAGAGATGTCTGGACTTGTGAGTGTGCAGCATTCCAGGGATTCAGAGATCCCAGAGAAGCCCAGGTTTGCCCCAGTTTGAAGCTGGGGAAACTGAGGCACAGATCAGGAGAGCCAGGCCATATCGTGCGGGCAGAGCTGGGGTGAGACCCCAGCTCACCACTCCTCCCACAACCTCCAAGGATGGTGCATGGACGCTGTCATCCCCAGTGCAGCCTGTTTGAAGCACCATCCAGCAATTTCACCTGGGAAGCAAGCAACAGAACACTGTTGGGGTGTCATGGCAGGCTGAGGTCAGGAAGGCCAGGTCTGACAGCAATAGGACCAGCTCCCGAGACCCTACCCTAGTCTCCCTCCCAGCCAGACCATTTTCAGTACAAGGCTGTCACCTCTCTGGAGACAGCCACATCCCAGTGCCTGCTGCCTGTCCCCCAAGTGGAAGGCCAGGCCACGCAGCGAGCGGACCTCCGCCCTTGCCACCTAGGATGACACCATGACTGCAGAAGGCCTGGTCTGCTGCTCGGCCCGCACTCTCTCCATTACACTACCCTGCCTCTTCTCCATGAGAGGCAGCGGGGTGTAGTGGATAGAGCACGGGTTCAAGTTCCGGCTCCACCACTCACAGCTGTGTGACCCCGGGCCACCACTCGACCTCTCTGAGCCAGAGAAACCACAGGTGGGCAGAGGGGCTTGGGACGGTGCTTGCACCAGAACTTCTTCCCAGGGCTGTCAGAGGGGAGACTCTTCCCCCTGTCTGGAGCCCTCTGTTACAGCCGTGGTGGAGAGCGTCATCCGGGCTGCCGTAGACAGGCTTTGCCCAATGGCCGAGGCAAGGGGGTGGCCCTGAGCAGTCTCCCTGCCCTCATTCCTCAAGTCAGGGCTAGCAAGTCAGCAGAATGCAGGCTGATTCCCCACTGTGAAGCCTCAGGGGTCATCCACCCTCCCTGGGCTCAGCAGCAGTGGCTATGAGGATAGTTTCCTGAGGGACACCACCCTCCTCTATAGGGGCTATGCTGCTAAAAAGGAGAACACAGAAGAGAAAGGTCCAGGGAGGCAGTGCTGGGGCTTCAGCCACAAGCCAGGCACAGCGCTGTGGAGGCCAACAGAAGAGTGCACTCGGACCCTGCCCTCGAGGGGTGTGGGGTGTCACTGGGGAGCAAGGCCTGGGCCCAGCCTGAGGAAAATTGAGGAGGGGAAACCTCTTGTGCATGTCCGGGACAAGCAGGGTGGGAGAGGGCATCCAGCTGGTGAGACCTCGTGCAGAGGCACACACTGGGTACAAAAGTCAGTGAGCCATGTGGTCCAAGCCGAAGTCTTGTGGCAGGAACCAGAGGGCAGGGCCAGAAGATGGGGGGCACCAACTGTATCCTTGGTCCCTCCCTCAGCAAGCCTTGCAAACTCTCAGAGAGGAGGTCAGGGGACACTAGTCAAGCAGTGTCCAAGAGTTAGGCAGGGTGAGAATGCCAGTGCCCTACTCCTGCCCAGGGTGGGGCCTCAGGGCCCAGGCTCCCCCGACTGCTGCCCCTCTGCTTTGCCCATGCGTGGTTCAGAGAGTAGAGCTGCCGTCTTTGCTGCCTCCACGAGGGGAGCAATCAGATCAGACAGCACTTGAGGTCCACTTATCTTGGGTGGAAACTGGCCCCCTGTGTCTTTTTCCACCTCCCCAGCTGCCTCTCTGTGGCCACCAGGCCAGAGGGCCAGCACCTCATTTTCCAGCCAGCCTCTCATGCCTGCATTTGAGACCAAGCTATTGAGGCCTTGTCTCCTTGGCAAGGTATGGTGTGGCCCAGACACATGTCAGTGGACTTAGGCACTGCTCCGCCCCCACCAGTGAGAGCCATCTTTGCCCCAGCCTCCTGCCCCATGAAGGCCTGTATAAGCACTCAGCGAGGTCAGCAGCACCTCACCCAGTGCTTAGGAAGTGCTTCCGGGAGTTAGCCGGGCGCTCTGTGCCTTCCATGCACGCTCCGTAAACACAGCCTCTGTGCTTCTCAGTGAGCGCTCAGCCAGTGTGAGCTCTCACTGGCTTACTTCCCCATGTCATGAGGAGATTCAATGGTTCCTCTCCCAGTCCCACAGGACCCGAGCTGGAGCCCGAGAAAGTTCTTGGGCAGGAGCTGTATTGGGACCAGGAACCCAGGCCTGGGCCTCCTAGAGCAGAGAAGCCCTAGGGCAGGTGCTAGGATGTCACACATGCCGGCCCTGGCCCAGATGGACTACATTGACTCTTACCATATAGACAGTTCCGATGGCTTTGCAGGCCAAGGCTCCAAGTCTGAGCAAACTGGGAGACAGGGAAGCTGTCAAAGACAAGTTACACTATGTCTTTAGAGCCCTTTCATGACAGGATGCTATCACATAGGACAACACCCTCAAGGTTCAGCCATGCAGTGGCATGTGTCAGAACTTCCTTAAGGCTATCACTCCATTGTAGATTTAGATGCATTTCCACCTCCAAATTGTAGTCTCACTCTGCCACGGCCCATGGGCCTCAGACGGTTCACTGAGCCTGCACGGCAGAGGGGCCCATTTGCCAGCAGCAACCAAATTCATCAAGCAGAAGTTGACACAGAAACCTCAAAGAAGAGACAAGCAGAAGTAGAGCCCTTCAGCCCTGTGTGGGCAGAGCTACCCCTGAAGATCCTTGAAAGAATTCTGAGACCTTTCAGAACCCAATTGGAGCATCCTAGAATTCTATAGAAGGGGCCCTTCCTTCTTCCCAAGAGTTGCATTGGCACATTCCACCCCTACTCAGAATTTCAGAGTATGTGAAAGTAAATACACTAAATGACTAAGCCAACTATATGAAAATAGAGTAGTGAAAACGGTGCAGTGGTCATGCGTGTGCTTCTTGGTGACCACACAGAACAAGATGTAGTGGATGGCAGTGACCAGGTTGGTGGTAACCCAGGAAAGACCACCACACAGTGACTTGAAAATCCAGGACGGCTATGTATGTCGTAACTTCATGGGCATTGGGAACACTCCTCATGTTTGTTCCCTACTTTCATTGTGGCGGGAGAGGCTAATTCTATGGAAAGGAGAGGGGATTTCAGTGAGAGGCTTGTGAAAAAATTTCAGTGAGAGGCTTGTGAAAAAAATAAACAAGTAATTTTTTTTCTCATCCACATTTTCAGACCCCTAAAGTCTTCTCCCAGATTTTTTAGGATCCTGTTTTAAGCAGTACTGTGTAGCATTTGCTTAGCATTGCCATTGTGGTTGCAGAGTTAAGTAAACTCTGAGTACTGTCAGGAAGAAATGTGTTCCTTGATTGACCTGTGTGGAAAGAGAGGAAGGGAGAAAGACAGAAGAGGTGACACTCTGGCTCTGGACCGGGGTGGTCAGCTGGTCAGGGCTGGGAGCTGTGGAGGGACTGAGAATAGAAGGACAATAGGGTTTCAGCCCCAGGCCCATCCCAGCACTGCCTTCACTCCAGGAAGCAGCCACGATGCAGCAGGCAGGGAGCTGGGGCTTGTTGCTCCTCCCTCTGTGCCATGCTAACTGGTTCTGGCCCTTCCACAGGGACGCACGTGATGGAGGGCTCGGGACGGATGGTGGTGACTGCTGTGGGTGTGAACTCTCAGACTGGCATCATCTTTACACTGTTGGGTGCTGGTGGTGAAGAGGAAGAAAAGAAAGACAAAAAAGGTAAGCCCACCCCCTCAGACCATGAGCAGCACTGCTAAGGCCACTTCTCTCCTTGAGAGCCACTCAACAAACTAGTTATTGAGTGACATCTTTGTCCACACCCTGTGCCGGCAGCCCCTCCATCCTCAAGGCCCTGCTAGGGCCAGGTGGCTCTATCTGTTCCATCTCAGGGTCTTGTCCAGGTCTCTGTCTTGTCCAGTTGTGTCTTGGAGGCCCCTCCTTCCCTCTGACCAGGCCCAGGATGTGGCCCAAGCTGTGGAGTCTTTAGTCTCAGCACAGAACAGTCCGCAGGACCCGGTCTCACCATTGCTAAGGAACTGAAATCCCCTTCACCACTGCTGCCTCTGCCTGGCAGAGCTAGAAATCCTCCCAGCACTCACACAGCCTAGCTGTGCACAGAGGAGACTCCTAGAAGATGGCCAAAAGCCTGGATCCACGTCCACCACTTGAAGTCCCCTCTCCCAGTCCCTTGGAACTGTCACCTTGCCTGAGTTCTGATTCCTTCTCCTTGCTGGAAAACAAGCCTTCTACATGCGTGGGGCTCCCCATGGCTTGCAGAACAGAGGAGAGATACTGCTGCAGGAGGCCCCAGGCCCATCCCAGGTCTAGGATTCAGGCGCCACCATGACCGGCTCCTCACCTGACACCCACACTCGGGCTCAGAGTGCCCCAATTCACATGGCCAGGTGCCATCTCCTGCTACCGATCCCTTGGGGGGTGCGTCCCACACCCAGAAACCCTGGGGCCTGGCAGGTGGATATCAGGGTACAGGTGCCTCTTCCTATAGAGATTCAGGGGAACTCTACTACCTCCAGTCCCAGAGGCCACTCAGGCGCAGAGCCAGGGTCAGTGTGTGAAGCAGCCTGTTCCTGAGAGCAAAGCCCATTTCCTAGTGCAATGGTGGTGAGTCCGTGGCATGTGTGCCGCGTGGCACACAAAGTCCTCTCTGCAATGACATCACGGGTTGTATGAGTTACTTTTTCTAAACTAAACCCTCAGTATTCAGGTTCAAGTGCAGTGTTAGCACTTGGTGATATATAAATGGGTTTTGGGTTGCAGTTTGGACTCTTGTCTCTAAAAAATTCACCATCACTGTCCTAGTGGGTCCCCTAAGAAGTGGCTATGGCTCCACCTCCAGCAGAAACAATGGGCTGAACTATTGTCTGGGAAATCAAGCTGAGGAGAGTGAGGGGTGCTGGGCTTGACAGAAGAGAGTCTGATCAAGAGGAAGCCTCAGGACAGAGTTCCCACAAGACATTCTGCCGCTGCAATGACCTGGCCAGGCCCAAAGGCAGGTAGTGGGCAGATATGAGAGGTCAGGCGAGCTGTGGAAGCCCAGACACGTTTCCATGGCCTTTCTGGGGCCCAGTTCAGAGGCAGACAGAAACAAGCACAGGCCAGACCTGTGTCTTTAAAAATGTCAGTAAAAAAGACTACCTCTGGCTGCCCCGGAAGTGTGGGTCAAGGCCCACACTGATGCTAAATGCATACCCCCAAGACAGTGTTGGGAGACTCAGTGTCCCCCAGAAGTGGGTGTGAAGGGGATGCGCAGAGGGGCTGGGGAGGTGGTCCAGCATCTCAGGCCAGGGCGTGCAGCTCAGCAGGGACCAGGCCCATCTCCCCTCCCCACCCCCATCCGTGCCATCATCTGAACCAGGTGTGCCATAGCTTAGAGCCTGCCAACCACATGTTCCCATTTCAGGGCGACTCAATGTGTAGCTGAGTGCATATGTGTGTGTGTTCGTGGGCAGATGAGGCCGTGTGTGCTTCTCCTTCATTAACATGTCTCAAAAATCATCACACAGGTGTGAAGAAGGGGGATGGCCTTCAGCTACCAGGTACAGTAAGACACCCTCATGGTAGATGGGGCTTTTAGAAATAGCTGCAGCCTTTCCCAGGAGGCCCCGCCCCTAGGTGACCCACACCCCCGGCCTGCTGAGCCTCTGCACTCCCAGCCACCCCTGTGTCCTGTGTGGTGCCAGCCAGCAGGACAAGCAACACCCATGCCATCCTATCAGCTAACACTGAGTGTCCCCAGCACTGTCCAACACCCTTGGCCCTGACCGAAGCCCACAAGATCTCCTCACCACCCCCAACCATGCACCTCCACCAGCACCCCATAGAGCTTGCCTCAGCTTCCCACTGCAAGCCTTGGTCCAGCAGCAACACCCCTTACACATAGGGCTTCTGTCCCCTGGTCCCACACCAAGGAAGAGGACAAGGGCTGCACACACCCCTGAGTACTCTCAAGTCTTAATTAACGAGACGGCACTGGTGCCTTTCTTGAGGGCCAAATGCGACACCCTTGATGCCGGTGGGATATCTCATTGGAGAACATTAGGGTACCTTTCTGGGGTGCTGGTTAGGGAAGAAAGAGGTGGCATTAATTAATAGCCTACCTTGAAGACACAGTCCTGAGCCACCACCCATGACAGCTGCTCCCCAGCATGCCCTGACACCACATGATAGTGGTCACAGCACACACCCCTTTGCATACTCAGGGAACCCCTTCTGTCCTCCCTGGATGCTTTACAGTGACTCCCATCATGGACACTCTGGCCCCAAAGAGCAGTCAGACAATCTTGCAGTTGCTCTGAAGGGGACACACCTGACCAGCTGGGCCAGCAGGTCCAGACCCCAACAGAAGAGTGCCATCCCCCACCACCTGCCCACCCACTTGCCCTCCATGCTTTGTCCTAAGGCCTCCATGTCTGAGCCCCCCTCCTGTACCCCTCTGGCATCTCCATGGGAACATTTCATCCCCATATGTGAGTTTCTGGTTTCCAGCAGAGGCTTGGTTTTGAGAATAGAGTGGCGTGGTCCCCGCTGGCGGGTTCGTGTCTTCATGGTTGTTGCTTCTCTCATCGTGACACACTGCATTTTCCATCCCTCCCACCCTCCAGCGGCAGACGGTGCAGCAGCTTCAAATGCTGCAGATAGTGCAAATACGAGCCTAGTCAATGGTACGTCTTCCTGGCGAGTTCTCTCGGGTGTGGGCGATGGGGTCTCTCTCCTCCACCCTGAGTCTGAGCCTTCTTTATTTCTTGTAGACTGCACAGACCTTAGATGTGCATGGCCACCCTGGACAGCTACCCTTTCACATGGAGCAGTCGCTTAAGGGAGGAGCCATGGCCTAGGACTCACTGCGGCCCCTGCCAGCTACCAAAAACATGCTGGCTCCAGTTGGGCTCTAGACCCCTAAGGAACCCCAAAATGGCTATGACTCTGGCTTCAGATTTGGCTCCATGAAGCAGTGTCTCACCTGGCCCTCCCCTAAGCGCACTCCTGCTCTAGCTTTGGGAAGCCAACCCCCGGGTCGGCTGGTGAAGATTCTCAACTTCTACTAAAATCTCCCAGAGGCAGGAGGCAGGGGACCCAGACAGCTCCACCCTGTGGCCCCACTCCATAGCATGGCTGAGCCAATGAGAGATGTTACTTCCTCTCTCTTTCATGGAGCACACAGGCCCAGGGTGGCCAGGGCTCCAGCTTACATGTAGACTGGTGTCTCTGGCTATTGCCTGTGCTGAGTTTTTACGGGTGTCTGCATTCTCGCTGCTCCCTCCTTTGGCAGTGGGTAGAGGTGGGACTGCCTGTATCCCTGAGAGTCAGCCTCTTACCCTACTAGGCACAGACAAACAAAGATTCTATGCTTTTGCCTCCAGCCTCTGATTTCTGACCTCTGTACTCTCCCATCGTCAGGGCAACAGACACCGCTTCTGTTGGCCCAGACACCACTCCTACCGACAACTTAGAGAACATTACAGTCACCCAGGCTTCTCAGAAGCTATGCAGAGCCCTTAGGACCCAGCCACAAGCACACTATAACCTCCCCCACCCCTGAAAAAGAAAGAAAGAAAGAAAGAAAGAAAGAAAGAAAGAAAGAAAGAAAGAAAGAAAGAAAAAGAAACAAGAGAAAGGCCAAAGTTCTTTGTTTCCCAGATTAGCTGCCTACCAGGCACTGGGCTTTAGAGCCCCTCCCCTTATATTCTGTACCCCTCCCCATTCCTGCAAAGCATGGAGACCCCTGCCCTACCCACCTTCCTATCCCCTGCCCCAGATCTTTGGCCAAGCCACCTATCTTCACAGTGGCAAATGATAGAAGTGCCTTGAGGACATCTGAGCTGGACAAGCTGTGTGCTAATTCAAGGCGGGACTATATCAGGTCTAGGAGGAGGAAGAGGACAGCTTGGGATTTGGGAGGCAAAGACAGGAATAGTGATGGGGGCAAACCTATGGCTGGGAGAGCAGGAGCTGGGAGGTGGTACCCGCTTCCCTGAGTGAAGAAGCATTGAGACCCAAGCCCAATTGGCCAGTTCCAGAAAAAGGGGAATTTTTGCTGCCAAACTACAGATCAAAAGCCACAGTATCCCAAGCAAGACCACGGGAAAGATGAGGAACTTTTATTTTACGACCATGTACTCTCTCCAGACGCTGTTGCAGGAAACCTGTGCTCTCCATTCATTTCAATCTTGAGAATTCCCCATGACTCAGGCTGTGTCGCTTCCCCTTGAAAGATGGAGACCAAGGCTCAGGAAGGCCAAGACACTAGCCAAGGTCACCAAGCTAGAAAGCAGCAGAGCTGCGACTTAAGTGCAGATCCCAGGCAGCTGGGTCCAAAGTGTGTGCTCCTCCTCCTGACCCAGAATCTGCCATTGTGGTGTATCTTACAAGTGTTGCAGGAAAAAAAGTGGTCTCCCTCCAGGGAAGGACCTGTGGTCAGGGACATTAGAGAACTCTGGACTGAGCTGATTCTCCTTCTCAGCGCTGGAACTTGATGGTGCATAGCAGGAGGCAGCTGGTCATCCAGGGATCCTTGGGCTGATTTGATGGCAGGACCTCTTATGAGAGGAACCTGTGGCACTGGTGTGCCCCATGGCACGTTTGGGAAATGGCATGTGAGCCATTGCTACTGAAAAAGTGATCAGAGGAACCAAGGCTTCCAAGCCTAACCTGGAAATGCAGAGTCCTGGGCCCTTCCCCAGCCCAACTAAATGGGAATCTGAACTTGAATAAACTGTTCAAGCTGCAGGAGAGAATGCAATAAAGATTCAGAGGCAGGAGACTGACCGACCCCAGGCAAGTGAGAGGGCATTCAATGCAACATCCTCTCCTTCTGACTTGATGACATAGCTATGGGGAATCCACACTGGGTGACAGTGTCCCCCTGCCTGGATCTGTTCCAGTCATCTTGGAGACACTGTGATTGCTATTATCACTGCTTTGTTTTACACAAAGCTGCATGTCACTGTTTTGGTTTATATCTACACTGCACTTTGCAGGAACATCTCCTAAGCATCGCCCTGGCTGACGTGACCCCACTTCAGAGGAGAAAGGGGAGGGACAAGGAGAAGGCGTGACCTTTCTGTTGATCAGGTCACCTTACAGGACTCCCCCAAATCTTTGCTCTTCCTCTCCCCATGATACTGAGCAAGAAAAGGCCCACAAGGATGCCTGGGAGCAGGGAAGAGCCTGCAACACCCCAGGCCCCATCCCCCTCATCTTACTCACCACTGCCCTGGGCCCACCATGTGCAGGGTCAGACAGGCACCCATTTGTCCAAGAAGAGACCTCAAGAAGTCCTTTGCTTCTGAGAAACCAGGCCACGCATGCTGAAGCTCCCAGAGCTCGGCTCCCTTCCGCCAGCATGTATGTGCCTCAGTGATTATTTTTCTGGCCACACGATCACTATGGCAATAAGAGAGGAAATTGCTATCTGGATCTAATGGGCGTGCACACAGGCAAGCACATCTGATAATATGCAATGCAAATAAAGGCCCCTAGGAGCCTCCTAAAACAGACTGTTAAAGCCAAGTCCTCTGGTGCCTCTTAGCCTAGTTAGTAAAATTATTTTAAGAAATGAAAATAATAGTTGTTCATTCCTGTTTGCTCTAAAAAGTTTTCTCCCTGCCATGGTTTTAGTTTTAATCTATTCACTCTGATATACCTGTATTTTTAGTGTGGGTCCCAGGAATTGAACTTAGGACTTCTTACCTGCCAAGCAGGAATGTACTGCTAAGCCATATGCACAGCCCTCCCTACTATTCTTAAATCCAAAGACTTTAACACCCACAGTGCCTGGGGATATAGCTCAGTGGCATAAGTGCCTGCCTGGCAAGCAGAAGGTCCTGAGTTCAATCCCCAGTACCACAAAAAAAAAAAAAAAAAAAAAAAAGATCACTCCCATATACCAAAGATCAGTCTCTTAAAACTCTGAGGCAGACTGCAGATCCCTGGCTAGGAGAGGAGCAAGGACAGAGTCAGCAGACACTGGGCAGCAGACGTAGGCAGTCCAGGGAGGCCTGCTCCTTCCTGAGTCCCTTTGGAATTCTTGAAGGCTGCTGTGTGAGTGCAGGCTACCTGTGACCATGCCTTGGCCTCAGTGTCCTCCTCTATAAAACAGCAGGGTTGACATGCCTCCTGCCCTACCTTACTAGGAGCCACACAAGATGTCGTAAACTAATGACCCGCATAAATAACCAAGGCTGAACCATGAGAATGGCGACCAAAGAGGGAAGCTTTGGGCACTCCGAGTGTTCCACAAAGTCAGGGACTGAAACCAGAAGAGGTAGAGCCGTGCAATAGTTGGTGTCAAGATCTGGGGGGCCTGGATGGCAGCCCTCCCCTGATTGCCTTTCTTTGGTCTGAGGGGCTTCCAGAGAAGGGAAGGCAGTGTGGAAATATGCACGCACTTTGGGGCCACCTGCGCTCTCTCCAGCCAAGATAGATCAGGACATTTCCCTCTCAGATTCTCTGGTTCTCACCAGTTAATGGGTGCAAGGCATGGTTGTCCTTCATTGGAGTGGCCAAGGCAGGCATTAGATGAGCTCGCGGAGGCCATTGGAACTCAGCATCTGGTGGGTCTGGCAGATATCCAGGTAGCTGACCTTCTCAGACCTCTGGAGGTGGCAAGGCCCAAAGGCACTATGGACAGGTGGCTTCGGGTGAAAGGAGGTGTCTCAGGGCAGAGGTTGGGCAGGGGCTCCCCAGCTGCCCTCATTGCAGGATGAGAGCTCCAAACTCAACCCTGTTCCTCACTAGGCAACATAGGCCCTGGGATGGGATGGGATGGGATGGGATGGGATGGGATGGGATGGGATGGGATGGGATGGGATGGGATGGGATGGGATGGGGTACACAGAAAACCCTACCAGGCGATCAGGCCAGGGATCATCTATGGCACAGAGAGACCCGGAGACAGTAAAATCATCCCTATCATCCCTCTTGGACCCAGAAACAAAGGAATACATTGGAATACATCGTCCTCAGTTACACTGTCCTCAATATCTCTTTCACACCCCTGTCTATTTTAGAGACTTTCTCTCTCTCTCTCTCTCTCTCTCTCTCTCTCTCTCTCTCTCTCTCTCCAAGGTGTTTGAATTTTTTCTTTGATAGGAAAACAAAAAGAAGTCTCTGAACAAGTTTCTTTTAGCTCCTCTCCACCCATAAACACTCCTGCCAAATCTATCCTAAAGAGCTGCTTTGGGTGCCTGAGGTTCTCTCTCTTCTCCCCCCAGCAGACTGTGGCCACTTTCTCCCTCAGATACCGTCTTGTAACCTGTAAAATGCTCAAGGCCAAGCTCGTCCCCACAGAAACCCTCCCTTATATGCCCCCAGGAGTGACGGCCCCTTCGTCTACCAGGCAGCCAGGTTCCCCTCCACCCCGGTTTCCTCTGCCTCCCACACAGCTCAGCCCTTCCTGTCTGTGATGTGAATGTCTGTAGCCTGTTGTGTCTTCGTGCTGACCAACCTGTGCTGTCTGTTCTCTGTTGTCTGTTAAAATTCTCTGTCGTGTAGGTAAAATGCAGGATGGCAATGTGGACACCAGCCAGAGCAAAGGTAACCCTCTACACTCATGGTTCCTGTGTCCCAAGGCCCTTCCCCACCAAGCTGAGCACCACACTAGGGACAGGAGCTCACTGGGCCAGGCCAGATGCAGCCATGCCCATGGGGTCGTTGGAGGTGCCACTGTCATTCTTGGGAGGCTAAGCCAAATAAAGACATGTTGCCAGTGGGCAGAGGGGCCACTGCTGGGCTGGTGTCTCCCAGCCTCTGGCTTCGCCGCCCTTTCCTCCAAGGACTTGAAGCTGAGGGTTTTGAGGCCTTTGCAGATTGAGGGTCAGGTTAGAATAAGACCTGGCTTTGTCTCTGTCCCCAAGGCCCTCCGGTCAGCCTCACAGCAGAGAGGCCATAGTGGTTGGGACAGGGACTCAGCACCTGTCCCTCCCACCTGGTGACTCCCAACACCATGCCGTAAAGGACATGCTGGGAGAGCCCAAGTTCTTTGCCTAGTGAGCAAAAGGACAAGGGGCTGTCCAGGGTAGAGTCTGCGGAGGCTGCAGTGCACTGCTGCTGGCCACACCAGATTTCAGATCTAGGGCAACAAGTGCCATGGGTACCAGAAACTGCAGCTGGGAAAGGCGAGACCCCTCCTGGGCTTCTGTGCCAGCCTGGAGAGGCACAGGCAGGTGGCGAGCACTGCCCCGGGGAAGGTAGGACGGGGGCCCTGTGCTGGCTGCGGACTGACCTGCACCTGTTTGTGTCTGTGTCTGTGTCTATGCGTGCACATGCGTGCTCTGCCCCTGCAGCCAAGCAGCAGGATGGGGCAGCTGCCATGGAGATGCAGCCCCTCAAGAGCGCCGAAGGCGGGGATGCTGATGACAAGAAGAAGGCCAACATGCACAAGAAGGAGAAGTCCGTGCTGCAGGGCAAACTCACCAAGTTGGCTGTACAGATCGGCAAGGCGGGTGAGTGTACCACAGGACTAGGGCCTTGGGCCCCAGACCTGCAAAAGGTGGGGCTCTAACCAGATGGTCCTGGAAGCCAGCCCCACTCTGCTGCAGCAGCTGAGCTGAGTCCCGCATGGAGCAGTCACTCAGCACTTAGGGCGAAAGGATGAAACCAAAAGCTGGGCTTTGCAGCAGCTGCCTGCGCTCTAGTCTGGCAGGGTCGGGAGAATTTAGGCAGGTAACTTCTGAGCCTTTATATTTTGATCTATAAGATGAGGGTGGTGCTAAGTCTCTATTTCACAGGGCACCGGTGCTTAGCACCTGGCAGGTTTGGTGGCTGGAGAGGGAGGAGCTCTTGCAGGGCTTGGCAGCATGGATCTTATTATGAGGAGAGCGGTGGCTGAGAATGGTTTGAGCAGGTTGATGGGTTGGGGCTTACGACTCCCCCAGCTACAGTGCAGAAGCAGAGATCAAAGGGGCTGAGGGCAATAGTGTGGGAGCCCAGGGAGAGGCCCACTGTCTGGGCCTCACAGGACCACCAGGCTTTCCAGCTGTGGCAGGAGCTGTAGATGGTGCCAGTCCTGTGCAGGGTGAGGCCAACCCTTCAGTGCACCCTCACTGGCCCCTGGCTGCGGATGTGGCAAACGCCAAGGCTTCCCCACCTGGTTGCTCCCTCCTCTGTGGCTGCTCTAATTATAGACACCACAGCATGGAGAAGAGAGGCAAATTATAGGCCTGGCTGTCTATATTTAAACTTGGGGCCTGATGACAACTCCAGACTTCTGGGAGCTTGGCTCCCACCCCTGCCACTGTCAGCCAGGGACAGAATGGGCACCGAGGCTCTGCAGTTGGAGGTGGGGTAGGGGTGGGGGCCCAGGGATTTCCTCCATGCACTACCACTGCTGTCGCAGGGCTCAGTGGGAACATGGTACTGGTAGGGAAAGAGTTAAGCCATGACAGTCTGCAACCTTTAGAGTCCTGGCCCCACACCTCATGCTGCTCAGAAAGAAGCAGACAGTCACCCACACCAGGCTCACAACCCGTGCCTGTCCCTTCCTTGGGTCCAGTGCCCCAAAAGCGGAGATGAGGATGCATGGAGGACGCCCTGGAGGAGGTCTCAGCAGGAGAAGCAGCAGGCGCTGCAGCCGTTTCCAGAGACGACTCCTAGTCCCAATCCCTGGGGCACCTGGACCATGCACCACAAAGCAGAGCCTGTCCACCCTGAAGCACAAGCTGGGCCTTGGGACATGGAACATGGGGTGCAGGGGAGGTGCCCTCCCAGGCCCTTCCTGGCAAAGGGGCTCTGGTGGCCCACAGGCCTTCCTTCTGCAGGAGAGGTGGCAGGTTTGAGCCAACTCCCAGCCCCTGTGGCTGCGCCTGCCACCTGTGGGATATGGGCACACTGAAGTTGCAGGTGGCGCTCCAGAGAACCTGGGCAGGGCGCCATCTGTGTCCCTGCAGCTACCGCGCCTCCCTGGCCTGTCTGAGCCTGAGCTTCCTCATCTAAATCACAGCCACCTCTTGTTTCCCTGGCCTAAAATGCTGCTCCCCAGGTCACCGGGTGCCTACTCCCCTCTTTGTTTTGGTGTGTACTCAAATGTCACCTCCCCCGAGGTATCCTAGCCTTCGTAACTAATGCCATCTCTCCCTGCCACCTTCTGCCACTTCATGTTGGCGCTCGCCTTCACAGCCCTTCGCCACATCTGCAGCCGTCTTGCAACTGTGTCTGTCCACTTCCTGATTGCTTCCCCCTCTGGAGCATCAGGCCCCGAGGGCAGGGGCTGTAGCTTTGCTACGGCTGTGTCCCCAGTTCACAGGCGAGGACCGACTACAAGGCTGCACACAATAGATGTCAGGAGCACGAGTAAATCAGCAGTGTCAACCTCTCCTAGCATTGCCATCACTCGGGTCTCATGGGCACTGCTAGTCATTCTGTCTGCATCACTGGGTTGCGTCTGAGCCTCACAAAAGCACAGGGAGTGAAGGAGGCCCCAGAATTCACTCCAAGTCATGAAATAAGGAAGCAGTGATGTGGGCAGGTAGGCTGGGGCCTGCCTAATCCCAGAGCCTTCAGCCACGTTTCAGGTCACCCCTCACTGACCACTCTGTCCCTGTGTCACAGGCCTGGTGATGTCGGCCATCACGGTGATCATCCTGGTGCTGTACTTCACCGTGGACACCTTCGTGGTGAACAAGAAGCCATGGCTGCCCGAGTGCACGCCTGTGTATGTGCAGTACTTCGTCAAGTTCTTCATCATCGGTGTGACGGTGCTGGTGGTCGCGGTGCCCGAAGGCCTCCCACTGGCTGTCACCATCTCATTGGCCTACTCAGTGAAGGTAAGCCATGGGCACTGTGCCCAGTGTGTAGAGGGGAGGGGAGCAGAGAAGATGCCTGGGTTGCCCCGGGACTCAGAGACAGGATGCATGCAAATCCCAGAACTCCAGAAGCCCTGCGCAGGCATCGCGCTCCACCCCAGCTCCAGGACCCCTCTCCACAGTCCTCCAGCTATAGCTTGTGGGGAAGCAGGCCCATGGTGTCCACTCTCCAGCATTCTCAAGAGAAGGCAGGAAGGCCGGATGTGGCGGCACACTCCTATAATCCCAGCACTGAGGCAGGAGGATAGCCAAGAGTTCAAGGCCAGCCAGAGCTACAGAGTAAGTTCAAGGACATCCTGATCTACATAGGGAGACCCTGTCTCAAAAAAAAAAAAAAGAAAAGAAAAAAAAAACAGAGAGAGAGAAATAAAGACAAAGAGAGATAAAGAGACAGAGAGACAGAGCCAGAAATCTGAACTTGTTTGAACTCTGTTCAAAGATGTTTAGTGATAGCCAACACAACTTTAAAAATAAAACGCATTTATTACTGCGGGAGCCAAAGCCACCGATCCACTGAGTCTGTGTGGAAGCCTGGCAGTCAGACCTGAGTAGTTAGTAAGTACTTGTACCAGTACTCTCAGGTCACTAAAAAGGAGATCTGATTTCATGGACTTGCAGCTGATCCTCCTGCCTCAGCCTCCTGAGTGCTGGGATTATAGGTGTGTGCCTTCAGGCCTGGCTGTGAGGTTTCAAAGGCAGGTGAATGGAGGGCTGCCAGGCCTGTGGACACTTGCTGGAGAAGCTCAGGATGGGAGACCTTCCTTCCCCACCCCCAGGCCTACACACGGCCCCACCTGTGCCTGGGTTCCAAGAGCCTGGCCCTGTGGTCTGACTCTGTGGGTCACCCCAAGTTCTCACACGCATGCATTTCTTCCCTCACTCCCCCTCCCCCAGGTTTCCCCAGCTTTAGGGCAGAGCCATAGGCTCCTGCTTCCCACTGTCCTGGTACCAAGATGTCCCCACAAGGTGTGGCTCAGTCATATTTACAAAGAAGGTCTTTGCCCTGAGAAATTGGCAGGGCTGAGGGAGGACTCAGTGAGCGTTGGTTTCCGAGCCGGAATTTGGGCTGGGCGCCGATGTAATTCCATACAGAAAAGAGATCTCCAGGTCAGTGCCAGCAAGTGGCAGCTCTGTGTAAAGGATACAGCCCTTATCGTCTGCCCGCTTTAGGGTTCTCAGAGAAACTCCATCCCACAAACCAAAGCCCCAGGGCTCTTCGTGGGGCCCAGGGCCTGGCAAGGGCTACACTTCTCTGGCCCTGAGTGGGGTCTGCAGTCACCCCAGGTGCTGGGGCCTCCCTGAGAGCTGTGCAGAGTGGGCTTGGGGGCTGTGTGCAGGGCACATCAGGCCCCCAGGGCTTATGTCTCTGGCACCTGGCACCTTGACGTCCCAGGACATGTTACTCACGTATTCACTCAGGGAACCGCAGAGCAGCACCCCAGGAGAGGCCGCCGGACCTAAGGGCAGCCACCAAGGGTCCCAACACAGGGATGACCATTCATGAATGCCCTGAGAGGCAGAGTGGGAGCCATCTTGGTCATTTTAGATTTTCCGGTAGCTACCTCTTTTTAAAAGTAAAAAGAAATAAGTAAAGTTAACTTTAAAAATACAATTTACTTAACCCAATAGAAGTGTGATCAAAAGCGTGAACATCTCCATTCTTTTCAAAAATTATTACAGTAGGGCTGAAGAGATGCCCACGCCTGTAAACCCAGAACTGGGAAGGCTGAGACAGGAAACCACAAGTCCAAGCTGCATAGTGAGACCCTGTACCAAATAAATAAATAAATAAATAACTGTTTTTTGTTATCACAATAAAAGACAGTGGTGTAGATCCTCTTCAAAAGACTTTTTCCCTCTCTCGGAACGCCCTAATGCCATCGTCCTTGCCACTTTCTCAAGCAGCTTTAGAAGTGCTCTTCCACACATGTCTTTACAAGGTGCGCTTCCAATGAAATGAATGCCTGGGGCCCCCAGCCAGCAGGCAGGTCTGGCCCAGCGTGGCCGCCTGATTCACCAGATCGGCCTCTGTGACTCCTGCTCCTCCCCTGAGTCAACATGGCTGTGAAGTCAACCACTCTGAACTGACTCAGGCCCCTGAAGCCGCCATGGCCGCACAGCCAAAGGTGCTCACACAGCAAGCCTCCCAGCATCGCTACAGAAGGTGGCAAGAACCTTAGGATGGACGTGTTCAGGGCAAGGATTCTGAGGAAGGCTTATTGCGATGCACCTGGTACTGTAATCTTTAATATAAATATTACATATTTTCTTTCATAACTCATATATCTAAATTATTATCAATTCAACACATAATCGATATAAAAACTATAGAAACATTTCTCTTACTGCCTTTTTTATAATAGCTTCTCAGACCAGTGTACCCTGTGTGCCCCCTCCTGGACAAGCCACACTCTGAGTGCCCAGTAGCTAACAGCCTCCTGGTCTGACAGGTCCAACGAAAAGGTCCTAAGGCCAACAGACACGCTCTGCAGAGGGAGCAGATGGGCTGAGGTTGGGCAGGATAATTTCCAGCAGGGCTGGGTTCTGATGCCACCTTCCCGCCTCCCCCGGTGTGTGGTCCTGCTCAACCCACTTTGCCTAGATTTCCCTCATTGCCAAATGGACCATAGGATCCCCTCAGGTCTCACAGGATTTTTTTGTTTGGTTTAGTTTAGTTTTGTAGTCTCGGACATTGAACCCAGAGAGTTCATACTGAGTTAAATGTGAAGAGTCTCACTCTGGGCTGGCCTAAAACTTTAGATTCTCCTTTCTCAGCTTCCGAGAGCAACACAGGATTCTTGTAACATCAGACAAGAAGATAAATGCAGAACGGTTTTGTACCCTCTTGAGTATGCTGCAGATCCAGATTTTTGTTGTTCATCCATTCAACATACATTAACTATCACTATTACCATAGGGTTTAAGGAAAAATACACAATGTACAATCCTACCAATACTCACGTTTTAGCCACATAAACTTCTGTTGAAGCCGTTCTAACCTGTGTTAGAAGCAGTTGGGGTATGGAGGAGGAGCTGAGGAAATCAAAGCCATAGACACAGAGTATTGATTCTGTCTTTTGCAAATGTTCACATCCCCACTTGCCAGAGAGGTTAGCATGCCTAGGGGGTGGGCCTGCATGAGGAACACAGTTTCCTGAGAATCACTTTATTAAAATTTAGATAATAGGCAACAAGGAGATAGCTCTTTCACACATGGGAAAGAGATTAAGAGGTGGAGAGAGGTCAAAGGGAGGGAAAGTGAAAGAGATGTGAAAAGAATTAATTAGGTACACATTCCAACTTTCCATGAGGAATATACTGCAAATGTGTACTAGTATAAATAAATAAACAAACTAAGGGCCGGCCAAATAGCTCAGCAGATTAAAGTGCCTGCAAGCAGGTGCAACAGCTCAGCAGGCCCTGCCCCCGGAGCATGCTGAGGCAGGGTGTGGGGACGTATGCCTGTAATCCCAGCTCTTGGGAGGCTGTAAATAGTCAGATCACTACAAGTCCAGTCTAGTAGTGAGACCCTAAACACCCCACAGACTCTTCCCTAAAATAAAAATAAAAAAAATTTAAAAATTGAGAACACTCTGGGAATGGAGACAGAAAGAGAAAGAGATAGAAACAGAGACAGAGAGACAGAGATATGGAGAGAGAGAGAGATATGGAGAGAGAGACAGAGGACCTGGAAGGACCTATGAATGCAGAGCTAGGCCAGAGAGGAAAAGACAGAAGAAAACATTAATGATATTATAATAGGATTTTATTTTGTTATCAACTTAAAAAGAGAACTTGACAGGCAAGATGTATCCATTCTATTCCAGCTATGAGTTTATGGCTCATCTTTCTTTTTCCTTTTTTGTGTAAGAAACTTGGGAATTTTATTATACAAGTTATAAATATATGCTCATCATAGAAAAATAGAATCTATAGGTTTAAAAAAGAAGTCAATAAAAGCCTGAAATTCTCTCTCCAAGAGATAAAGACATCAATATTTTTATTTTTTTTCAACTGTTTTCTTATATCTTCAAACACATAAATAGCCTAAATTTATCTTTGGTGAAATTAAAGTAAAAAATGAAAACCAGGCATCAGAAGGAAGACAAATGACACACTTACGGAAACTCAAAACCAAACAAGGATAAGTCATTTATATTGAACTAAGAGTGAAACCCCCAAAGCAAAGAAGGAAAACACAGCCTTAGTTTTTTATCTTTTCCACAATTTTTTTTCACAAAGTATACAGGTGACTTTGTAACTCAGATTACTTGGTACACATAATACCAGAGAAAGAGAGGGGCTGCACATGCAGAAGCCACTGCAGGGCGGCAGGGCCAGGTGGGCTGTGACCCAGAAGGCCGTGGGCGGCTTCACCTTCCTGCGCACTCTATACTTCCCGTGCCCAGCACCCTGCTTCACACTCAGCTGCTTGCTATTGTGCTCTCCTGCCCCTTCTCACAGAAAATGATGAAGGACAACAACCTGGTCCGCCACCTGGATGCCTGTGAGACCATGGGCAATGCCACAGCCATCTGCTCAGACAAGACAGGCACACTGACCACCAATCGCATGACCGTGGTACAGGCGTATGTGGGTGACGTGCACTACAAGGAGGTCCCTGATCCCAGCTCCATCAATGCCAAGACCATGGAGCTGCTGGTCAGTGCCATCGCCATCAACAGTGCCTACACCACCAAGATCCTGGTGAGTGGGTCCAGCCACACCCTGTTCTGGGGGAGCACCAACTATAACAATGGTACAGGGGTCCTGTGTGGGAATGTTAACCCTTGCCAGTAGATCCTGGGATGGCAGAATGGTGAGCAACTCAGTTCTCTTTGACTTAAAATTGCTATATTGTTTGATTATTATGTTACTGACTTTTAAAATCAATGAAGTTGACCCCACATACACTTACGTAACCTTTTTATGTGTTACCTTGTTCTACACAAAAAACTATTCCAGAATATAGTGTTTCAAACTAAAACTATCCAAGGGCAGTTGAGAGAGCTCAGCAGACTAAGCACCTGCTTAGCCAAATGCAGGGCCCAGGATTCGATCCCCAGGCACCACATGCCATACCGGCCCCGCCCTCAAGAGTGCTGAGCCAGCCACTGAGAGCCAGTGTGATGGTGCATGCCTACACTCCCATCACTGGGGAGACTGAAAGCAAGAGAATCACTAGGAGTCTGAGCTTCATAGTGAGACAATGTACCAAATACATAAATTTAAAAAAAAAACTGTCCAGATGCCCCTGAATATCCACAGGTTCTGTATCCAGTGATTATACACTGAACCAGCCATGGAACAAAATTATTCAGAAAAATTTCCAGTAAGCTTACAATGGTTGCATCTGTACTGAACATGTACAGACTTTTTCTTGACCTTATACACTAAACAATGCAACAACTATTTACAGAGTATTTATACTGAGGTATTATGAGTAATCTTAAGATTTAAAGCCCGTGGAAGGATTCCTTAGACTTTATGCAAATACTTGCCATTTTATATATGGGATTGAGCATACACAGTGGGTGTCTGCTGACAGTCACAGACCCAATCCCTTGTGGATACCCACTGTCAGTTATATTTAACACAGAATCCCTGGGTTGGCCTTAAGGTTGGGCTCAGCTAGGTGGCTCTTCTGGTTTCTGGGCTCCCTTGCACATCTGCGGGGTTCAGCTGTCTAGCCCCGCCTGTGCTGGGCTGGCTCAACTCTGCTCTGCGCTGTTGTGCCTCCTTCAGCAGGCTAGTGTGAGGAACAGAGTTCTGACAGGAAACTGAAGTCTACGGGCTCTCTGAAACCCTGGGTTCTGAACTGACACATCGTTACTTTGCAATATCTCATTAGTCCATGCAGCCCAGAATCACAGAGCAAAATATGGACACTACTTCTGCTAGGAGGGGCTACAAAGAGTGTGGATTCAGACAGGGGACTAATTTTAGCCACTTTTGCAAACAATATGCTGCCAAAGATACTGGTGTTGCTAATAGTAATATTGGTTTTTGGTAAGTAAAACAAGCCTTACTGTCTCAACTAAGCTGCCCAGATTTGGCATGCTGAGATCCGTCTGTTTTAGAACAGGTTGCCGCTTTATAACTCACTAGAAATCAGATAGCAGAAGAGATACGTAGAATCTGCCCTTCCAGATACCTATGGCCACCCAAGGACGTTTCTGCCTTGTGCGCATCTCTAGTGACCAGCTGAGCTTTTGGTTTACCTTTCGAATATACCCAAGCCCTGACCTCACCTTCTGCCCCTGATTTGATTGCAATCTTCACAATCAAGTGAAACAGTGGAATCCACCATCAGCTTTTCTGAATCCTGGAGGAGTATGCAAGTGAGCAGCAAGGGACCGAGAAGTGGTGAGGGAGGAGGAGCAGGAGGCAGCTCCTGCACCCTGAGCTGAGCATGTACCCGAATCACCCTGGAGCTACAGGCTCAGGCAGGCAGAACTGACAAAGGGAGAAAGTAGGTCAGAAAACACGTGCAGACAGAGGACAGAGAGCCCTGGGGGCAATGCTAGAAATGATGACATTTTGGTCTTCTTTCCCTCAATTTGGCAGAGCAGCATGCTTCATTCTGTTCTCTAGGCCTTCCTAAAATAACTGAGATCCCATTGGTGACTTTGTGCCACAGATGTGACAGAGAGGAGGGGAGCAAACAAAGAAGAGGCCTTGAGCAAAGGGACAGCCACCCAGGCACAGCCTTTTGGGGTGGGCTTGGACAAAGATGTATGCCATTCAGTTACAGCAAAGGAGCTCATAGTGTCACCCTGAAGGACTGTGGAACTGGCTTCGCAGGAATGTGTTACACCAGGAGCTTCAGAGACTGGGAGTGAGGCTCCAACCTCACTTCTGTATTGGGGACTGAGGGTCACATTCCAGGAGTCAACCAATGGCATCTAGAAGAGATGCAGTTGGTAAGGCCAGGAAGAGACCAGGCACTTGGAAACTAGGGTCTTCACTTTGTAACCCAAGTTGAGGTCACAGGGCTTCCAGGTTTACTCAGTTGTTCAAAGCACAAACTCAGTCAGGCAGAGGGGACCATGGTTTGACCCCAGCTCCACAAGCCACACCAGACCTGCTGTCAATGCAGCCTCAGCTAGCCCAAAAAATCCTTCCCAAGTAGAGGTCACTTAGGTCTTGGGCACCAGGGTCCCGTTATGCCTGTGACACTGGCATCCTCTCCTGTCTTTATGGATCCTTCCTGAAAGTACCCTGGCTGTATGGTTTCTTTTTCTGTGAACTCACAACCATCAGTATGAGAGGCTCAGAGGCCTGGTGAAAATACACAGGGATTAAAACTTCTGTGCTGGAGCCAGACAGCCTGGGTGCAGCCTCTCACTTGCAGTGTGAATATAAACAAGTTACCGAAGCTCTCGAGTGACTTGGTCCCAATTTCCTGGAGAAAATCATTGTATTATTGTGAGGATGAAATGGTTCAGTAGGTGGAAAGTGCTTAGCACAAAACTTGGCACATAATTAGTGTAACAACTCTGTTGTTACTCAGCAATAAAATCACCTGTGGAAAGAGGATTCCATCTGTAGGGATGTAGATGCTCAAAATAAGTAAATAGACAGCAGAGACAGCTGGGCTAGAGCAGCAAAAGATTTCACCCAAAGTCACACGCAAAGCCAGAGTGGTACCCCGAGACCTGCTATAGAGTCCAAGTGTCCAGACCAGGTTCCTGGCCATCAGAACCAGTCTTCAGCATCTTTAGCCTTGTGATCCTGGGGACAAGGCCAGATGGGGCACAGAAGCTGGAGGGGGCACCCTTTCTAGATCCAGATGAACAAGGCTAGGCAACTCAGTCTAGGGCAGAAGTCCAGCTCCCTCCAGAACAGACTGGGAGAGTTGACCTGCAAAATACCCAGAAATCATGCAAGAGAAGATGGGCGGGAGACATGTGATGTCCTTCAGTCCCTCTGCCTGCAGCTCAGGTTGGGAAATAAGACCCTGGCCAGGGCTGGGTTTCTGCCTGCTACTCCCTCCACAATAGTACCACTCCTCTGTCTTCTCACCATCAGAGGCAGTCTGTGGGCCTCTGACAGCAAGAGACAATAGCTGTCTTCTCTAGGCTCCTGGCATGGGACTCTGGGAAATACAGAGTGGAGGGGTAGGGTAAGTGAATTAATTGGTAATAAACATATAGATATGTAATTGATAAGATGAGAGAGGGATGAGTAGAGAGGTAGATAGAGGGATGAATAGGTGAATGGGTAAAGGGATGGGCTGAATGGATATGTCAGTAGGTGAATGAATAAATGGTTGGATATTCAGGTGAATAGGTGAATGAGTATGAATTGATAGGTCTCAGCAAAGGTCTGATGTGTCTTTTTATGGCCACAGAATCAGTCCCTTGTCAGTGCTATTGCTCTGTCAGTTCCCAGCTGGCTGACCTGCATTTTCTGCAGCTTCACTCAGCCATCCAGGTTGCATGTCTTATCCAGAAAACTCAAGACTTGTTGGTGTCCTTTGTTTTTTTAAAAAACAAACTAGGAACCTAGAGCCTGGGCTATAGCTGAGCAGCACAGTGTCTGCCTGGCAAGCGCAAGATCCTGAGTTCAATTCCAGGTACCAAAAAGAAAAAAGAAGTAAAGAAAATAAACCAACAACTAGAGGAGTGCTTACAAAGATAGACTATGTAGATGTCACATACATGGACTCATAAACCACACTGAGCGCTTGCTCCAGCCCCTTCACTTTTCTCAGGGGACAGAAACTTACCCCATTATCCCCTTGGTTAGTAGTTTAAATCCAGATGATCTACACCTAGACCATGGGTGATGGGTAAGCACTTCAGCTGTGAGGCCAAGACCCCAGGGTTCAGACCCCAGCTCAGCATTCACTGCTTGTATGACCTTGAGCCACTTACTTAACCTCTCTCTGAGCAGGGAGATTTTCACTTATAAGACAGATCCTGGACCTGGGAGCAGCCAGGAGCATGCCAGGGTCCCAGCACAGGTAGGGGCTGAGCCAAGCCTGGAAGCCAGGGCTGTGTGACAAGAGCTTGTGTAGCTGGGCCGGGCGAAGGCCCTCCACGCAGCTCAGGTGAGGCCTGTGTAAGCACAGTTCACACCATGGTACTTAGCGTGCAGCTAGAGCTCACCTCATTACATTCTCCACCTCAGGCTGCCTGCTGAACCCAATCCCAACCCATATCCACTGTAGTGTTTTTTGCCAGCTACTGCCTTGCTTGACCATACCATGTGGCCAAATGGGACCACTGCCATTCTGCAGCTAGGAAAAATGAACCGCAGAAACCTCTGGTGACCTGCTCCTAACCACCAAGCAGCAGAGCAGGGCCCAGCAAATTCCGGAGAACTCCATCCAGGGCCAAGGGATGCTAGGCAAGCACAGCCCCCCAAGTTCCGCACACCTGAAGATGCAGGGCTCACCCAGGAAGCGCAGTAGTTTGTGGCCTAGGCCTTTCTGCGGGGCCAGACAAGGAGGCAGGAGACTGGGCCAACCTCAGGAGCAGCAAAGGAGCCTGCAGTGGGCTTGCTGTTCCTGGGGCCCCAGCCCAGGCAGAAGGTACAGGACCTGAGGCTGCAGGCAGGAGGCTGGCCAAGCCCCATGCCTGTCCCTCCTGAGCATTGCAGGGCTGTTTTTACTCTCTCTCATTTCTGAACATTAGGAACCTAATCTTCTCTCCAAGAGAATCTGTGTGAGTCATCGTTAGTGAAAAATTGCTTCCCTGCCTCTGAAATTCTGGCACAGCCTCAGATTTCCTTTGTAGTCTCTGGCCTTTGAGTATCAGGACTTCCTCTGACTTTTCGTCTCCTGCCAAAGCCACCCCCCACCCTTCTCTGAGCCATGGGTCAGTTTTCAGATGCTGAGCTCTTTTCTCAGAACCTACTGCCACATTTTCTCGGGGAAACGCTCACCTTCCCTGCCAGTTCTCACTGTGCATACCGAGGCCACCCGAGCGGGCTTGGGTTTATCTTCTGTGAGAGACTGCTACTTGGGCAAGGTGGCAGAATAGCTGGCATTTGAATTATTAAACAGGACAGATGCACTGGAGTTGGGCTGATGAGAATGGGTGGCATGTTTCTGAAAACACAGAATATGAGGAGAAAACAAATCTCCCTGGAGCCACAGAGTGTTCAGGAAGAAGGACTCCCTGGCAGGATGGTTTTCCTAGATAAGCCAAGTAACACCTAAGAGACACTCCTAGACCTTGGCATGTGTGTCACTAAAGCTGGATGGCTATGGTGCCACCTGATCCAGGGAGACCCAGGAATCCCCAAATAGCAAGAAGGATCTGCTTGGTGGCATTCACTGAGAGTATGGGAGAGGCTGTGAACCTAGGTGGACAGTGAGTGGATGCAGGGAGTTTTGCTCTGGGAAGCAAACAGCTCTTGGAAGGTTCCCTGGCCTGAAACCCAGTGTTTCCTGAGTTAGGCCAGTCGTGAGACCCCAGGCTGGCCAAGACCATGGCCACGAGTGTGCAAAGCACAGATGAGACAGTGGGTAGGTGTTTCAATCAGTGGGTAGTGTGGGTGGGGACTTTGGCACTGAACCTCAGCCATCGTGGCATCAGTTTTTTGTACACACCATCCCTGGGAGCAGATGGTTCTGAAGTAATCCCCCAGGTGACAGAGTTCAGATGTGGAGTTTTCAGTGTTGCTGCTGCCGCTATTTTGCTGTACTAGAGACTGAACCCAGGGCTTTTGCACTGAGCTGTATCCCCAGCCTTTCTATTTTTCCTTCAGGTTGGACTCAAATTTACAATCCTCCTCCCTCAGTGTCCCCCAGTGCAAGACTGGGGGTATAGGGGAGAATTCCAGTTACTTAATAAAGCTATTTCCAGGCGTGCTGGTGCACATCTGTAATCCCAGCACTCAGGACCCTGAGGCAGGAGAATCATTGCAAGTTGGAGACCAGTCTGTGCTACAAAGTGAACTCAAAGCCAGCCTGAACTGCGTATGGAGATCCTGTCTTTAAAAGACATAATTAAATAAATAAAATTCAAAAATAGAACTATTAACCCTTGCATCCCACCCTCCCACTCGACACACACACCCTACAACACACCACACACTGTGCACACTGCACCCACACTACCCAGCATGACATGTAACACAGTGTACACACCGTCCACAATCTACACACCACAGCACACGCCAGCCACACAGCATACTCATCCACGGCACACATAGCAGCGCGCTGGTGAGCTTGGGAAGGTCCCCAAGGGGCTGCTGTCCAGACCATTTCTCCAGATCGCTGGGGTTTCTGTCATCCTGGATTCCATAGCAACCCCACACTATCAGATCCAGGCAGACCTGAATCCTGCTCCATGACTCAAACTTGTCATTGGCCTCAGGGGGCTGCCACCTGAGACGCCCCCAAGAGGTGGACCCTTAGATGACAATTTCAACCTGAAAGGTTCCCATTGGGGAGGGAGCACCCCACAGGCACAGGACTATCAGCTGTTGTGCCCTGCATATTCCTCTGACCGAGCCTGGAGGTGTACGGAGGGCAGGGGGCACACGTGGGCCATGGGGAAGCGATCAGCCAGGGTCTGGGTGCTGGAGCAGCAGGAAGCGCTGCCAGCAGTGTGTGTGTTGTAGGCCTGAGCCTGGTAACTCCAGCTCTGCCCTCTCCTCAGGGTCTCCGAGTGCAGGCTGCAAAGCCTGCTGGCAGCCCACCTGGGAGCTAGGACGCTGCAGGGAGGGGAAGTGGACATGAGTCAATCAGAAGAGTGCTCAGGGAGGGGCTTCGGGAAGAGGTCACGGCCACTGTGGCTGAGGTCAAGCTGTTCTTATTCTGGGCATCAAGAGACTTTGCTGCCAATGCCTGTCCCTGAAGGATGGTGGCTGGGTCCCCGGAGACAGCCAGTTGGCATGAAGTCATTTTCAAATGCCTTCTTTGGGAAATCATCACACTGAGCTGCCCCAGGGCTTGCTGCTTTTAGTTCACAGTGACAGAACTTGAGATAATCCTCTGGTAAGGAAGGAAAGGCTGTGGTGCTTGCCTGCGTCACAACGTCCTGCGTTTGAATGCTGACATGCTGAGTGTGTGTGGACTGCGTTTTGTTTATGTGTTCACCCGTGGGCATACAGACATTTCTGTGAATCCTTCTTTTCAATTATTTTGGGGACACACCCCACCGTGGACTTGGTGGATCATCCAGTAGTTATTCTATTCAATTTTTTGAGGACCCTTTGTCTTGTTCCCCTATAGCCCTGACGTCATTTTACATCCACACCAGGGCTGCAGCAGGATACCAGTTTTTTCCCACTCTTCCCAACATTCTTGTTATTTCCTGGGCTTCTGTTGGTTTTTTTTTTTTTTTTAAATAGTTTTGTTTTGAGATAAGTATGGAATGATGCGTGCTACTATGTTTTGAATCCTATGTTTGCAGATGTGTACAACTTGGAGCTCTTCCAAGCCATCCCTCAGGGCTCTTAGCTCCAGTCGCTGTCCAGCACCCCAAAACCAGAGCACGAGTTGTCTCTCTGGGTCACACCCACACCTGCACCCAGCACTCCCAAGGCCTCTGCAGCCTCAGGGGCTTAGGGTGTGGCTCTGAAGAAGAGCAGGCACTTGGTGCACCCCAGGCGCGGGCCTCAGCCAGAGCTGTCCTCCAGACCGGAACCAGAGCAGCGTCTTAACTTCCTCAAGGAGTTGGTCCCGGAGATAAAAGGGCTCTTGGAAATTGTACAGCAAGAGCACAACCTTCCAGTTTGTCAGGATAAAGAAAGCCAAACGAGAAAAGAGGAGGGCGCTGCTTCTTAGTAACGCATGTAGGCGATTTCAAGTTCATAGAAACAAACTGAATTACGGAGGAGGCAGCTCTGCCATTTGCCACCACAGATTGTTTGAAATCCTTTTAGAGGAAAATTAAAATATTTCACAGAGGGTAATAAAATGCCGGGTGTTTTGCAAGCCCGACTGCTCAGCTCTCTTGGTCCAACAAATAATTAAGCATTTTTATTTGAGCCTCAGTATCATCACTTTCACTAGTGGAGGGGAAAACTGTTGTGGAAAAAAAAATACATAGAACTCTGAAAAACCCCAGAAAATTAATTATAAAACTGTACATATGTTTGTGTGTGTGTGTGTGTGTGCATGTGCGTATGTGTGTGTGTGTGTGTGTGTGTGTGTGTGTGTGTGTGTGTGTTTCTTTTGTGAGTACAACATAACAGCCTATTGTGGAGACAAAGGAAAGCTCTTAGAATTTATTTTCCCAAGGCCAAAATCTGAGCTGCATCCACTCTTCTGCCTCCAAATGTAGTCTCATCAGAGCCCCTGGTGTGCAAGGGCTGCAGGGCGCTAGATGCTGGCTGCTAAGACAGGGCTCTGCGCATGGCCATGGGAGCTGGAAAACGTTTCTGCCTTTCCACTGTGTTCTTCCACCCCTCAACAGAACCTGCTTCAAGGGAGCGGTGGGCTTCCCTCTTGGCTGGAAATTCTCTGCTCCAGTACCTCCTTTTCTAGGATGGGGAGCACAAGCTTCATTTTTGAGGGTTTTTTTTTCTCTTCCTGCACATCTCTGAGTCTTGTAGCTGCTGCGTGTCACTCCAGAGGTCTGCTCCCTGTGCCTGAGCCCTGCTACAGAGGAGCAGAGGAGGCCCAAGCCACGGTTTGCCAGTGCTGGAGGGCCTACTTATCCCCTGAGCAACAGCCCCACCTTCTTCCTTCCCAGCTACTCTTTTGAGCAATAGAAAGGAAGCAGTCCTCAGGATGAGAATCCAAAGCTGGCTTGAGATCCACCAAAAAACACTGCTGGAGCAGGGTGTGGGTGGTACACACCTGTGATCCCAGTACTTAGGAGCCTGAAGCAGGAGGATGACAAGTACAAGCCCAGCCTAGACTGTTGAGCAATTTAGTGAGGCTCTGTCTCAAAATTTAAATCTTTTTTTTAAAAGGGCAAGGTTATGTAGCTCAGTACAAAGCCTTGATTTCAATCTCAAGCAAAAACAAAAATACTATGGAGGCAGGGGGAGATGTGGGGTGGTTATTACCATTCATTTCTCTTCAGAATCTCTCCAGGGCTTACTTCTCTCTGTTAGCTTTTACTACTCGCCAAACCACCTCCACCTGAGCAGCTGCATATTAATTTCCAGTGATGTGTGTAGGTGTGTGCATGTGTGCAAGCTACAAGAGAAGCAAGCATCCTTGCAAATCTGCACTGAGCTGAGTCAACCACAGAGCCCACCCACAGTGCCCAGATGCAGGCATCGGGCGTCATCTCCGGACAGATGGGACTTCCTTGGGCCAACTGGTAAACAGATGGCAAGCCCTACTATGTGCTGGGCTCTGTGCAGCCCCAGGAACCCACAGAGGAACAGAACACAAGAGATGGGCCAAGGGCACAACTTGCAAACACAGGAGATGGTGCAGTTTATCCCTAAGGAAGGAGAAGTTTGCCTTACAAGGGAGGGAGGGTGCCCCTGGGAAAGAACAGCAGAGAGAAGTCACCGAAGCAGAAGCCAGCCACCTAGAGAAGTGACAGGTGCCAGGAGATGCAATCAGTGACTCACCCATGGGCAGGAGCTGCCCATGGAGGTGGCATGGCAGGTGCCCGAATGTGCATCCATTGAGTGTAAAGGGAAGGCAATGAAGGAGGGCCCAGGAGGGGACAAGGCTGGTGTGGCTTCTTCATGTAGTGCTGGCTGCATAGCCAGCGCTGCCACTGTCTGACCATTTTGACCACAGAGCAGCCATTTCATTTGGTCCAGCCAACATGGAAATGAGGGTGGTCCATCCACACTACAGAATACTACTCAGCAACCAAAAGGAATACACTGTGAACACACAGAACAGCTTGCCTAGGTCTTGGGGATTGTGCTGCATGAAAAGGTCACACCCCCAGATTTATATACTATGAGATCACTTGAATGTGACAAGCTTGAAAAGTCAGAAGTGTGGGCTGGGGAGATAGCTCCGTGGTACAAGTGCCTGCCTGGCAAGTGCAAGGTCGTGAGTTTGAACCACGGAGCCCCCCAAAAAAAGAAAAGTCAGAAGTGCTAGAGTGACCACCCAGCATACATGAGCCTCTGGTTCCATCACCAGCCCTGCCAAAGAAAAAAAGTAATAGATCATTAATGCAAGGCCAGAGAGGAGGTGACAGCTGTTGTCGAAGAGTAACCCAGGGATCCTCGCAATGAAGCGCTCCATCCTGACCTCAGGTAATCACAGAATTCAGATACAATGCCATTGTAAGGAACTAGATGCCCACACACACACACACACACACACACACACACACGCACGTTTGATGGCATCAGAGTCACCCTCCTGGCTGTGAACCGGCTGCAGTGATAAGGAGGTCACCATGGGAACTAGAGCGGTACAAAGGCCTTTGAGTTCTTTCTTATTTCATGTGAGTCTACAGTTGTCTCAAAATTAAACCATGTACTTTGGTAGTGATTACTGCTGAATTTGAAACAGAGGTTGATTCTAGGCCAGAGGGTGAATTATGTAGATGAGAAAAAATACACAGAGGAGATCCACTTTACCTGATGTGTTTGCTTAAAAAAAAATCTGGAGCAAACATAGCATAATGTCAAAATTCTATAAAGCAGGTGGGGGCTGCACAATGATTATGACATTCTCTCATGCATGTTTGCAAGGATTCATCATTTCTGAACAATTTATCTCACTTAAGGCGAGCTGGTGAGTCCCCCAGCTGGCACAGGGTTAGGCCTGGGCTTGCTGAGGCCTCAGGCCTGGCCTGCTGCTGTGAGTCACCCTGCCTCTCCCCACAGCCCCCGGAGAAGGATGGTGCCCTGCCCCGGCAGGTGGGCAACAAGACGGAGTGTGGCCTGTTGGGCTTTGTGCTGGACCTGAAGCAGGACTATGAGCCCGTGCGCAGCCAGATGCCAGAGGAGAAGCTGTACAAGGTGTACACCTTCAACTCTGTGCGCAAGTCCATGAGCACCGTCATCAAGATGCCCGACGAGAGCTTCCGCATGTACAGCAAGGGCGCCTCAGAGATCGTGCTCAAGAAGTAGGTGGCTGGGGCCGGTGAGATGGTTCAGTGGTCTAAAGCGCCTGCTTGGGAGGGCTCAGGCAACTGCGGGGACTGCAGTTCGATCCCCGGCACCACATGCTGCGCCAGCACCACCACCAGGGCAGGCTGAGCCAGCCACAAAATGAATAAATAAAAGAAACAAACAAACACAACAAGCAAACAAATAAATAAATAAATACATAAATTTAAAAAAAAAATTTAAAAAAAAAGAAGTAGGTGGCTGGCAGGGCGCAGGATGCGGGGCAGGGACCGGCCAGGCGGGCAGTGGAAGGCTAGGTCCCGTGGTGCCTCCTACCACCCAGGCCGGGCCAGCCCTTTCCCGGACTAGAAGCCTCAGGCATCCAGGGGTGGGGAGCAGCCCCTGCCAAAGGCCACAGAGCGAGACTCACCTCAGGGGCCACTCACTCTTTGTTTTCCTTGTTAACCAGACTTCTCTAACCCAGATACTAGAAATAAGTCAGGAAAACTGAGCAAGTCACCCCCTCCCTGGGCCTCTGCCTCTCCACCGCACATTGCAAAGCTTGGTCTAGACCTAGGGTCCTTGGGCCTGGTATGCCCTGGGGTCACCAGGGGAACATTTCCCAAAACTTTGACTTGTGCAGAGGTTACGGCCCAGGGGCAGAACACTCACTCACCTAGCAATGTGTGAAGTTTTGGCTTCCAGCCTCAACACTGACACAAAAAGGTGGGCTCACAGATGTGAATCTAGAGACAGCTTGAATTGGAATCTCTAGCCAGGGCTCACAAGCGGGTATTTATTAGCTATTAAATAGTATTTAGTTGTTTTATTATAAAATATTATTCTGGTGTACAAGCAGAGGCAGGAACCCCAAGTCTAGGCTTTCCTGCCTTTGCCATTAGCAGCAGCGTCCCTGAGGCAGACAGAGCCTGTGACTCTGGCATGTGACAGTCCTGAGGCACACAGGAGATGATCTAGCTGAGCATGGATGGGACTAACACAGCAGGTAGCCAGTGTCCCAGGTGGGGACACAGTGGGCCCTTGGCCAGCCCTCACTCCTGTCCCTTCCTCCCTCCCCAGATGTTGTAAAATCCTCAATGGAGCAGGCGAGCCCCGGGTCTTCCGGCCTCGAGACCGGGATGAGATGGTGAAAAAGGTGATCGAGCCCATGGCCTGCGACGGGCTGCGCACCATCTGTGTGGCCTACCGCGACTTCCCCAACAGCCCTGAGCCCGACTGGGACAATGAGAACGACATCCTCAATGATCTCACATGCATCTGCGTGGTGGGCATTGAAGACCCTGTACGGCCTGAGGTATGGAGAGGCTGGTGGTGCTGAGCCTCTGGCTCCACACAGTGCGGGGGCTATTCACCTCCTTTCATGCATAATACTCATTAAGACCAGTGTAAGCCACATCCAGTTCATATAAGCACAGTCTTACACTTCCGCAGCAGAGCTCCAGCTGCAAGCTCAGGCATCAGACAGGCCTGGGTTCCAGAATGCCAGGCTTGCCAGCTGTGTGACAATGGTCCTGTTACATAACCACGCTGAGCTTATCTTTAGACTGAGGATGATTATAGTACACACATTGCATTGTGTCAGGTAACCCACCTGGGCAATCAGAAAGGTGTCAGGCATAAGGTCAGTTGCCCCTCATTGAGGATTCCCTTGCTTCAGGCCCTCCTCAGTCATCTCACTGGTTCAAATCTGAGGCATCCAGCAGCCTCTAACGTGGAGCCTGGCCTGCAGAAGTACTTGATATGTGTGTGTAGAATAAATGAGAATGAATGCATCTGAAGCTTAGTCTAACACTGTGACTCAGTCTGTCACATACACATATTCTCTCTCTCTCTCTCTCTCTCTCTCTCTCTCTCTCTCAACACTCAGTGGGTCTCATTCAGTCTTCTCATTCCTGTCCTACATCAGAGACAACGGATGCCTGCATGGTCCTGAAGGTCGCTGCTCTTTCTGGCAGACAGGCCATTTATCAATCTCCCAGGACACGCTGTCCATGACTACCCACTAGGGGATGCAGGCCTCATGATGCTACATTACCTCCTTCCTGGAAGTCACTAGGCCCCATGGTTCCTGGCTCATCAGCTTGCCTAGGAACATCCCTGAGGTGGGATAAAACATTAGTCACGGGCATTTTTTGGCCATGACTCCAATAAGATGAAACATACTTTATATCATGACTCAAGTCAACATGTATGCATAAGAGTTCATTTTCCATCCATTTCTTCTCTTTGTTTTTTGAATGTGATTATCACCCGCTAAACTGATTTTATAGTCGCTCAAGGAGTCCAATTCGAGATTAACGCTTCTAGTCACATCCACGTGTTGTCCGGAATTCCCAGTCTGCAGGTGAGGCTGTCAGGCCCACAGAGGGACAGGGACATGTGTGGGCATCTCCATCCTGTAAGTGGCCAAGCACAGCCACATTAGATCAAACTGTCTACCTCTTTACCAAGGGCTTTCCCCTGTGTGGTAGTATGGGGTTTTATAAGGGGAACAATGCAATATGGACATGTATTTTACAATAGCCAACGAAAAATACAATAGATAGAGTGTGGGAAATCTGTCCACACACTGAAGATCAAAAAACCCAGCTGAGGGCCTGGATCCCACAGTAATGTCCTGCATAAGTCCAGCTGAAGACCGAGAGCCGATACCAGGGCCTCCCATGAGCCCAGCTGGAGGCCTAGAGCCCACAACAGTGCCTCATGCAGGCCTACTTCAGGGATCTGCACTGGGAAGGCCCAGTGGTCAGTGGTAGAAGCTAGAAAGTCTGCCAGCGGGATGAAAGACCGGTGCTAGCAGACTGAGGGAGTGCCAAGAGGCAACACTCAGGGTAAAAAGCAGAGCTCCCCTGAAAAGTACCACAGCCGTCCTCAGCAACAGTGAGGTCTCAAGCTTCTCTGATGATGAAGGAAGCCAAGTTGCTATCAGGAGAGTCGACATGACGCGCTACTCTGGGAGACTGAGCAGTCTACCACCTTCCCTTCTGGAGCCAGGAGTCAGTGCTCAAGGTGAGGACCAGAGCCATAGCTATTCTCAGCAACAACCAGGTCCCGCTCCCCTCTGATGATGAGAACAGCTGAGCTCATTGGAAAAGCCAGCGTCACAATGTCCTCCACAAGAACCAAAATCTGCCCCTGGGAAGCTAGCAGCTTCAACAGCCTCCCTAACAGCATCTCTCCTTCTCAAGTTCTGCCTCATGCTGCTGGCCACAATCCTCAGGTGGGCCTTCCATACCCAGCACCAAGCTGTTTCCATTCAGCTGGGTGTTACAAGCTGACCACCAGTTGTCAGTCCACCACACCCTAGGTGCCACATGAGGACAGCACAAGGCATTTCCAAGAGACAGACCCAAGTGCAGTAGCCCCTGGCCTTCTCTGTGGCCAATGTGGTCATGCAAGGAGGAGATTGCTGACAGACTCTGGGAAGGACCTGGTTGCGAGCTTCAGCTCACACCACCAAGCCACTTCCCCCAGCACCTCGTTCTGCCTGTCTAAGGGGGAACAGGCCCCTTAGCTCCTTCCAGGCTCTGATTCTCAGTCAGGGAGGCAGCTGATGGGCAAATCTACCCCGCCTCAGCTCACACTGCTCTTGGCGGTGTCCATGGAGAGAAGCCACAAACAGCATTAGGATGACTCACAGAAAGCCCTTCCTCCACCCATTCACGGTGGCCTGTTTCCCCATCTGAGAAGTGAAAGAATTGAGCCCTCAATATGCACACTGCCAGCCACAGCAAGCTGTGGGCACTTCCTGAGGGTCCCCCGGATCAGGTGGATGCTGCGCTGGGGAATCTGCAAGCACTCTCTGCATCTGTCTGCCTCTCTGCATGTGGAGCCACATGGGAAGGGTCAGGAGCGCAGACCTCATGGGGTCACCCAGCTGTCTCCCCCCTGGCTCCCACCTGAGCAGCAGCTGCTGCCCATGCCATGGGTGACTGCCCCTCCAGGATTATCTGTTCCTTTGGTGGCAGTGGTGGGTTTTGAGGGATTTTGTTCTGTGGATTGAACCGAGGGGTGTTCTACCCAAGTGAACACCCACCTTTTTTTATTTTTATTTTTTTACTTTGAGAGAGGCTTCACTAAGTTACCCCAGCTATCTTCAAACTTTGGATCCTCCTGCCTCAGCCTCCAGCGTAGCTGGAACCAACCAGCTCCACACAGCCCTCCCTGCAGCGCTTCCAGCCTGGAGTGGCCTCCACTGAGAGCACCTCCGAAGCCGTGAGACGGCTCCGATCCCACGCACAGCGGCAAGAAAACGCTCTGTGCCTCCCTGGGCCCCCGCAGTGCAGAGGCAGAGCTCCTCGCTGCCTTCCAGCCGAGCCTGAACCCAGGGCACCTGAGCCGACTGAGCATCATTGGGGCGCGCCCCTCGCAGTCACAGCAGAGAGCCATCACCAGAAACAACAGATGTTTAAAAGCCTTTGTTTAATGAAAACAGGACGCACACATTTTTCCTAGCTGTTTCTCCTCAGCGAGAAATATCTAGGATAATTTTAGTGAAAGAAGCCATTTTTCAAAAAATGTAGCAGCGATTTTATTAGCAGAAAGCGTATTTCCAGCATACTGGTGCCCCTGGGGTTGGAGCCTTAACCCTGCCTGTATCCTTGGTGCCCTGGGCAGCTGATGAGCGGACGCAAGCGGAAAGGACAGGGTCCCCCCATGGAGGGGCACATAGGCAGCGCGGGAGGACGGCAAGTGTGGGCAGGCAGTCTACTTTCGGTTACTGGAGCAAGATGCCTGAGAGTCCGTTTGTAAGGAGGACGGGGCTGCTTCGCAAGGCCATAGCTGACTGGCCCCATGGCTTGAGGACTTGGCCACACAACAGGACCTAGACAGAGAGGACAGCAATTGATTCACCATGCTGCCTGCAGGGATCGCGGAAGAGGAGGGAGGAGGAGACCAACCCCACCCACCACCAGGCCCGGCCCCAGACCCACCTCCCGACGTCTCCACCGCACGCCTCCTGGAGCTGGGTGCTACGACTTGGGTGCTGGGGCCTTTGGGACCCTCGGCACCCCAGTTTCCACAGATCCCCGAGATCTGGGGCCCAAGAGAGAAGTCTGTGCAGCTCTCAGAACCCCATCAGGAAGGTCAGGCAGGCCCCTGTCCTAGGCGCGCTCCGCAGAAGCGTCCTGCTCGTCCTTGGAGCCCTCGCGTTACAAGTGAAACCGAGGCTCGATGAATAGGTGCCAGCTCAGCCTTTTGGTCCCCAAGCCCTGTACCCCATGACGGGGAGGGGAAAGAGAGGTCTGCACATTTCTCCCACCTCCACACACCCCCTTCCATGCTGGGAGAAGTCTGGAAGGGACCAGTGTGTCTCCCAGAAACAGTCCTGAAAGCAGGGCCCCCCTATCAATCCCAAGAGGACCCCCATAGCTCCCAGGACCTGAAGGGCCACTTTCTGACCACAGGCCCCCAGTCCACATCCTGCTTAGCCTCAGCCCTTCCAAGGGTCACCCATGGCATGGCCCCAGGCTCTGCAACCAAAGCTGCTCTGTGCTCAGCTGCGTGGCCCCAGTCCACGGGAAGCTTCCATTACTGATGGAACAGAACTGGCATAGATATTCCCTGCTCCAGGAAGTGCTCTCTGATTTCTCCTCCCCACATACTGCTTTATAAAGTTACAGTGTCTTCCTCTGTGTTTCTAGAGCCCTTTTTCAGGTTTGTACCAAAGACCCAAGGTTCCATGTAAGAGGTAGGTCTGATGCAGACAGAGCAAACACCATGTTATCTGAAAACAGAAAAGTCATGAAACAGTAAGATAGATTTGGTCTACCATGGAGCAGCCAACTTTGGGGGGAATGAGTATCCCGTCATTGAAAGTATGCAAGCAAAGACAGGCCGACTATCTGTCAGGAACACCTGGGAGCAAAAACCAGGCAATGACGGAGCCAAGTGATGCAAAGTCTGTTCCAACACCAAGGCCTTGAGTATGTGTGAAACATGGCCTAAATTCCTCGTCAGGGTAGAAGCCAGATGAGGCGTGTGTTTCCAAGAGGAAGAGCTCTGCTCTGTCTTCTGCATCTGAGACCAGATGGGTGTGAGGGTATGAATGGACACTGGGCATCCATGTCCCCTCTCCCACCCTCTCTGTGGGCTTCGATGAGCTGGGGCTGGGGCTGGGACTGAGGCCTTATTCACATGGCCCCCAGGCCTGAGCAGACGTGGGCAATACTGCCTGGGCCCTGGAAATAACCTCCATGGACCCTGCAGCCCTTGGCCTCCTGCAGCCCTGCAGTCACTCCTTCTTGCACAAGGCTGTCCCTTAGACAGCCCTTACTACCTGAAGGAGCCTCTGTCCCGAGACCAGGAGCTGTCCTGGGGCGTGTCTCCCTCCCTCGGCTGCAAAAGGGCCGTGCATGGAATCTGGGTTTTCTCTCAAGTGCCAGGTTGGAGTCCCTGAAGCAGATGACAGTGCCCAGGCAGGCATTGGTAGCCAGGGCAGGGAGAGACAGAAAGGGGCAGACCAGAGGGAAAGAGGTCCAAGTAGCTGGGCAGTGCCCTCAGCTGGTACCAGTGGTGGAGCTGGGGGAGCAGCTGGCAGGAGTGGGTGGCCCTGAACTAGGCCTTTTTTAAGGCCCATCTTGCCATTCCTGAAGGCTAAAAGGAGTCCAGGAGGTAGGACATGGCCACAGTCAGGATTGGGGCCAGCGTTGAGGCTGCCATATAACAGTTTGGGCAGTGCCCAGCTTGAGATGATTCAGTGTAAGGACAGTGGCCTAAAAGTGATGGGCATTCCACAAAAGTTGTCCTGGGGATTTTGAACTTGGAGATGGGCATAGTAGTACATGGGTGTCATCCCAGCAGTCTAGGGGGGCTGAGGCAGGAAGATTATAAATTTGAGCCCAGCCCAGGCAATTTAGTGATTTAGCAAACCCTATTTCAAAATTTCTCAGTATGAAGGCCCTGGGCCCAATCTCCAATACAAAAAAAAAAAAAAAAAATTAATGTTTTTCTGTGTTTGGATCTTTTCCTGGGATAGCAGCATCCAGTACAACACTGTCTGGAGGGGCTGGGCAGGTCCACAAGCCCCATCAGACAAACATGTCCATCCCAAGAGGGAGCAGCCAGGCCTCTGGTGAGTGCTGTGTGGCTGAGGCAAGGTGAACAGTAGGTTAAGAGTGTGCAGCTCAGGTTTAGAATGCAGGGTACTTCTGGGGGTATAGCTCAGAAGCACAGCGCCTGCCTGACAAGGGCCAGGTCCTGAGTCTGATCACACGTGCACACACACACACACACCATCCTGGTACTTTCACCTTCTGATGGGCATTCAGGAACTGACAAGGGGGTCTTATCACAGCTAAGGGGCTCAGCCCCCTGGACACCTTCTCACCATCTGGAGTGGGGGTGACGGATGTCTCTCTAGGTTTTTTCTCCCACTGCCCCCTCCCCCCCCCACGCATTTCTGTGTCCAAAGCATCCTTCTTTATAAGGACACGGTCACTCTGGATGAGGGCTCATCCTGGCGCCCTGTTTCACTACATCACTGTCATAAAGCTCCTGCTCCAGCAGAGCTCTCCCTTCACAGCTTGGACTGAACCGCATCTTTCGACAGAGTTCAGCTTCACCTTCTCTCACAGGCCACTAGTAGCACAGCGAAGGAGACAAGGGAGTGAGCCGCTGCAGGCCCATTGTTGCGCTCTGCAAGCGGAGGGGGTGCTCAGTTCAGCCTGCAGGCTTGAGAGTCTCACCTGCGTTTGTCTTTTCTATACAACTGAATGTTCTGCCCTTAACGTGTTCTCTCCTACTCAAAGACGTTTGGCAGCAAGTGTAGCCTTATTATTTTATTATTTGTCACTGTCCATGGGTATGAAATCCCTTGTTCCGTTGATCTGTGTTCCGCATAAAGGGCTGCAGCAGCCCAAGGCTGGTTTCCACATCCTAACTGCTGGGTGTATCCACAGTTCCAGGAGGAGGTACTAGGAGGAGGGTGTAGTGGGTGTTGCCACCTTCTGATTGGCTGAGCTGGGTCTAATCCGACTTCATTGGCCCAGGCATAAGCCTGTCATGACACTCCGAGCAGGATACAGCCCATACTTGTCCTACTTTACATGAAACAGAATCACGTGTTATTATTCTAAGTCAATAGCACAGTCTAATAAAATAAATCAAATGTCCCTACATGCAAATGTCCTCCAAAAAACCTGAAACTATACAGGCATATGGAGTTTGTGAATGAAATCAGCACAAATTCAAGTGTAGTTGTCAAGTACTGCTCACTCTGGCCAGGGCCAGATCTTAGGGGAACTTCTTACCGTCTTCGGGGAGTCAGGGTAGATGGTCATGGTCAGCAGGCGCTGGCTACCTGGGGCTCTGTGCTAAGGAAAATTCTGAGGCCCCACCAGGTCTGACCAAGGATGCTGTGGCAGATGAGCAACACCTTCCCGGGGCAGGAGGGAAGACAGTGCCATGTGCGGTTACCTAGTCCCCTCGCCTGCAGCTGCCTTGGAAACATGCTCGCTCTGGTTCCACAAGGGGATGCCTACCCGGGGTGGTGCCCTGCCCCATGATTCCTCCTGTCCTTCTATGCAGGTCCCTGAAGCCATCCGCAAGTGCCAGCGGGCAGGCATTACAGTTCGCATGGTCACTGGTGACAATATCAACACAGCGCGGGCCATCGCCATCAAGTGTGGCATCATCCACCCAGGGGAGGACTTCCTGTGCCTAGAGGGCAAAGAGTTCAACCGGAGGATCCGCAACGAGAAGGGGGAGGTGTGTGGCCAGGGCAAAGGGTTCCCAAGGGATACAGTGGAGACAGGTGCTGGGAGGCATAGGCTCTGCATGCTTGTGTAGGAGCCACCCAAGGTGCCACCAACAGCCCAGTGCCTCTGGGTGGGGCCCCTGCCACCCCTGAGCCTCAGTTTCTCTCTCTGCCCCCAACCCACTGTCTATCCCACTCCTCTCTAGATTGAGCAGGAGCGAATCGACAAGATCTGGCCAAAGCTGCGAGTGCTGGCGCGCTCTTCCCCCACGGACAAGCACACGCTGGTCAAAGGTAAGCCAGGGCCCACAGGCAGCACTGAGGCCCCTCACGGGCCGGAACCACCCTGGCGCGCAGCTTCTCTGCAGGAGGGAAGGCAGGTGCTGGCGTTCCATGCACCTGGGAGCACCCCTCGCCACCCCGCCTCTCCTGCACCTCCAATTGCTCCTAGAAGCAGTGGAATTGGGTCATGTAGGGTCTTAAACCCACAGCGTGAGGCCCAAGTGGGGCCCACTGATGTGCTCTGTATGGTCACCATAGTGCCTTCTTGTGCTGCCGCTTTTTAATTTTAATCTCTATTGGTCCGTGTTTACAGTATAGTCATTACATACTTTGTGTGGATTTGTCCATAACACACCTCAATTCTCTTTCATCCCTACCACTCCCGCCATCTCTTAGACCCTGTATGCTGAACCCAGTGGTTTGTGTAGACCCTGCTGTCCCCTGCCTGGCAGCCTTGTGCTCTGCCTGCCCACTCATTCCCATTGCCCCACAGCTTAGGAGTTTGAGGCCTTGGTCAGCTTCACCTTTGAGGACCCCATCAGCATTCAGAACCAGCGCCCAGGGAAGGGGTGGTGCAGGAGAGGAGCCTAAGCAGGAAGGCCAAGTGCCCCTCTCCTTCTGCTTCTCCTCCAGAGAGAGACACAGTCCTGGCTAAGGCGGGGCAGCAGCTCTGGGCCACCTTCAGGGTCACACAGCCCCAGTGTGTCAGTCAGATTTTTGCTGCCATAATAAAACACCTGACCAAGTCAACTTAAAGGAATAAAGGTTTATTCAGGCTCCTGGCGTTAGAGGCTCCAGGCCAAGTCGCTTGGTGGAGTTGCTTCTGACTCCATGGCCACACAGATCATTGTGACAGGGACCTACGGTGGAGTAGGAGCTTGCCTCATGGAGGACAGGCCAAGAGAAGGAAGAACCCAAGAGAAAGGCTGGGGACCAGAGTGTCCCCAAGGCCATGCCTAGGATCCACTCATTCAACAAGGCCTAGTGCACATGCACGCACACACGCGCGCGCACACACACACACACACCTCCATCATCTCCCAGCAATGCTGTCAGGTGACAACCTGACCCATGGACCACTCGATCCAGTCACCTCCCAAACCTGTCCTCAGCAAGTGGCCAACACAGTGAGCCTTTGGGGGGAGTCAACAAATCCACACCATAACATCTGGGTCATGGTCCACTTTGCTACTGACCTGCTCTGTGATCTTGGCAAGTCCCTGCACTGTGGGAGTCAGTTTCCCATTTTTCTGCCTGAAATTATCCCTAGGTGCCTTGAATTTCTGTCTCAAGGATGTTGCCCAAGGACATTAATGGAGGTAGATCAGGACTAAGGACAGAAAGATAAACTTAGAGCCATAGATACCGGAGCATCCTTATCTCCTATTCATCCACCCATTCCCTCATCAATTCACTTATTCTCCAAGTAACCATTTATTGAGGACTTACTCTGGGCCGACCTCTGCTATAGCCAGGCCTGGTCCTTTGCTCTGGAATCCACAGTGCAGTTTGCAGCTGTCACTCTGCAAAGTGAAAGGCTGAGTGGTGGCTGCGAAGGGTGAATGGGGTCTTCACCAGCTCTGACTCCCACAGTGGGTATCAGGGCCAGGCCTGCAGGCAGGCAGGGAAAGCACTGCAGAGCTCAGAATTGACCGGGCCTCCCTAGAGAACAAAGCAGGAGGAGCCTGGGAAGCCCTTGGCCATAAGCCCAGCTAACAACCTGACCTGCACTGTGCTGTTGGCCCAGAGCCGGTATGTGTGGGGACAGAGGAGTAGCCCCATGTAGAAAGCTAACTCTGCTTTGGGAAGGGAACACCAAGATTGCCCAGTGGACTGTTGCCACCTGGACTTGGTGACGGCAATGCCAGCAGTCTGCAGGGCTGGGGACATTTGTAGGTGGCAAAGCTCAGCTCAGGAGGGATGCCTCGATTCCTGTGCCTTCAGTGTTTGAAAGCCTGCACACTGAATACTCTGAGGCTCTCAGGCGGCCAAGTGGATGTTGCTGGAAAGAGGCAGGTCTGAGAAGAGATGCACTCAGGGTAGGACAGGCTGAGGCAGGGCCTCTGACACTCAATGGAGCTGTCCAGACAGCTGGCCATCAAGTCAGAGAGAAGCCAGGGGTAGGGATGGCCAGGGCAGGAGCAGCTGAGCTCCCACGGGAGTGGTGATGGAGGCTGAGACCCTAGCTAAGGAAACCAAAGAGGGTGGCTGGGGAGCGGGGGCAGCCGGGGTAAGGGGTACAGGAAGGACACCTATGAGCACAGCGGGAACTGAGGCTGAGCAGTTGGAGGACGGGACATGGAGGTGGCAGGGAAGCCCCAGTGGCTCTGCAGGGCTGAGGTGACAAGAGGGTCAGGGCTGGGGGAGCTTCCTCCCAGCTCTCTGCTCTGTTGGGAGCAGTTGGAGGCTGTGAGAAGTCTGAGCCAACCCAGGAGCCACAGAGAAAACCCCACCTGCCTCACCTGAGGAGCCAGTGCTCTTCAGGGGACCAAAAGTGCTTTTCAGGAACTTTTCTGAAGATACAGGCCCTGTAGGCCCAAAGGATGGGACTCAGGCCAGCCCCGGCAGAGTGAGGGCAACCCAGGGTCACTTCTGGGCCACAAAGTGTAAGAGATGGGCCTGGGTGAGGAGTGCTTTAGAGGAGACAGGCCCCCGGGGTGTGGGGCTCCTCACCCCTCTACAACAGCCACTACCTGCCTGGCACAGGGACCCAGGAAGGGTGGGCAAGGGCCCTCAAGGCAGCAAACAGGTAAAGGAGTGCATCAGCCAGGAGAGATCAGCACAGACAGTACAGTCAGGTCTAACAGGGCAGCATAAGCCCTGGTCAGGGAGGGCCTTGGAGCACATGTGCTCCCGAAGCCAGGGAGGAGTGAGAGAGACTGAGCCTGGGGCTCCTGTGGGGAGAGGGCCAGGAAGGGACATAGGTATTCTAGTGGCAGAGATGGACTGAGGGCAAGGCAGGATTTCTATGAGGTTCTAGAATCACAAAATGCAGGCCTTGGTGAGGCACTGACCTGTGGAAGCAGAGGGATACGTCAGGGCTGATGTCCACACTCCATCCTTTCCAGGGACATCCTTGCCTAAGCAGCCACTTTGTGAGGGGTTCCTTGTGATGACACCTTCCATCTGCTGGTCATGGTCCTGCCAGGGGCTGGGACCACATGTCACCTGCTCATGCTGGTCGTGTGGGGTATTTTATAAGGTCACGTGTCTCGAGGGAGGTCAGGATAGAGCCCTGGGGCTGTGGTTACCCATGGATGGCATGACCATGGAGGAGCAGTGAGCCTCCAAACCATACAGAGCTCCAGAGAGGCCAAGGGGCCTCAAACAGGCCCAGGAGATGAGGGGCAGTGTTTCTGGCTGCAGTGGCCACCAGCCTGGCTAAGAGATACAGGAACAAGGACAGAGAGGTGGGCAGAGCCCTGGCCCTGGAGGCCCCACACTTGCCCCAGATGCCCATCATGTCCTAAGTGCCAGGAAGAGCCATGATGGTGGGGGCTGGCAGAACAGGGGCCAGAGGCAGCCATGCCACCGGGGAGGATTAGCCCGGGATGCTCCACCCCTTGGCCGGGGAGCCCTGAGCACGTCCACCCCCAACAGGCATCATCGACAGCACACACACCGAGCAGCGACAAGTGGTAGCTGTGACCGGGGACGGGACCAACGACGGGCCTGCACTCAAGAAGGCCGATGTGGGCTTCGCCATGGTAGGAGCAGCTCAGGGGCCTGGGTGGCATCTGGGAAGAGCTCATAGACTAGGGCTTGGGGACCTACAGCACCCTCGGGTCATGCTCGGCCCACCCACCATCCTTTTGTGTGTGTTCAAGGCTCTCAGGCCTCAGCCTGTCCCTGGGGGGTGGAAGGGTGCAGGGTGCCTTGCTCCCAGCAGCGTTGTGCTGACAGCAGAAGGAGAGGAAACGGATGAGGGGAGGGCAGGGCTCCAGCCCTGAGGGCTGGCGGGGGAGGGGGGCTGTGTATGTGTTCCCAGGTGTGGCCTGGCCTTGTTGATCTCTAAAGCAAGGATGGGGGTGGTGCTGGGAAGGTGTAGGTCATGGACAGCAGTGGAGAGCCCCTCACTGCCCCACAGCCACCCCCAGGTTCCTGTCCCTGTTCCCACAGGGCATTGCAGGCACCGACGTGGCCAAAGAGGCCTCAGACATCATCCTCACCGACGACAACTTCAGCAGCATCGTGAAGGCTGTGATGTGGGGCCGCAACGTCTACGACAGCATCTCCAAGTTCCTGCAGTTCCAGCTGACCGTCAATGTGGTTGCTGTAATAGTGGCCTTCACAGGTGCCTGCATCACACAGGTGGGTCCTGATGGGCGCAGCAAAGGCTGGGGCAGGGTGAACCCCAGGGCCCCTGGGGATAGCGCTGCCGGGGCCAGGAGCTGCATCGCATAGCTTGATCCAGGCACCAGCAGAGCAGAGGTGACCAGGTCCTGTGTCAGGCCTCAGGCCCAGTCTGGCTGAGCCTGGCTCCAGCCTTCCACAACTCCAGGAGGTGAGAAAGCAGAGCCAGAGCAACAGAGGCAGGGCAGAGCCAGGGGCGACTGAAGGGTTGGCAGAGGACAGACAACTGCAGTGGCCCTGGGGGCCTTAGTTCTCCAAGGAGTGTGGGGGCTCCTTGGAGCCTGGCAGGGATAAGGGACAATGGGCTCCACCCCTCCAGGTCAGCAGCTCTTGCAAGGGCTGGGAAGAGCTGTGGGCAGCAGGTCCTAGGTAACTCCAAACTCACTGCTGCCTCAGTGCAGCCCATGAGGGGTGCCCAGGTCAGCCCACTTTACAGAGGCTCAGAGGACAAAAATGCCCTGCCCGCCAAGCAGTCCTCAAGATGCCTCATACTGTGGCCAGCCCAGCTCCCCAACACCTGGCCATCACACCTAGGGAGCAGACAATGGGCTCCCTTGGCATCAGGGGTGCTCAAGGCCAGACCCTGCCAACAGCCTCCAGGACAGACCATCTATGCTCACAGGAGCCCTCTGACCTCTGGCATCTTGAACCGTGAGGTTGCCCAGTCCCAAGGACCAGCAATGGTGTGGGGCTCCCTCTGCTCCCAGGTCCTCTCCCCTCACCTGTGGGTGGGGGCTCCCCCTAGTGGCAGCTCTGGGACACTGCCATGGTGGCAGCAGTTCAGGAGGCTTCTGGAGACTAACAGTGGGGAGATACAGCAGAAAAGCAGACTAGCAGTTCATGGAGGTCTTTGACAGAGGGAAGAGGAAGGGAGATGGTGGCTGGTGGCTGCTCGCAGACACAGGTGTGACACTACCCAGCAGGTGGACGGGCGAGGGCAGGCATCAGGCCACAAGTGGGCACGCGTGGGTCAACTGATGAACACACAGTGCCCTGGTTCGAGTGGAAGCAGGGCTTGGACCTCCCACAAGTCTGTCCACTCAGCTGGAAAGGCACAGATCAGTGTTTTAAGGACCTCCCTAACAGCGTCTGGAGCCACTTATGTCTAAAAGAAAACAAATCCTAACTTAGTCTCACCAGCCCTGCTGGTTACAGCTAAGCACTATTGCTGGAGTGTGTGTGTGTGTGTGTGTGTGTGTGTGTGTGTGCGTGCACGCGTGCACACATACACACACACACGCACACGCGTGCGCACACGCACACGCCATCTCCTCAGATCACAGATAGAGAGACTGGGGCAAGCACTGGCCTAGAGGAACAGCAAAAGCGGCAGGGGTGCTGCTAGGTGCAGGGGAGCAGATGGCCTCCGCAGATGACTGCTTCCCCCCTGCCTGCTCCCCAGGACTCCCCCCTGAAGGCTGTGCAGATGCTCTGGGTGAACCTCATCATGGACACTTTCGCCTCCCTGGCGCTGGCCACCGAGCCGCCCACAGAGACGCTGCTGCTGCGGAAGCCGTACGGCCGCAACAAGCCCCTCATCTCGCGGACCATGATGAAGAACATCCTGGGCCACGCCGTGTACCAGCTCACCCTCATCTTCACGCTGCTGTTTGTTGGTGAGCCCCGGCCCCATCCTCCCTGGCACCCAAGGCCTGGCCCTGCTCCTGGACTCACTCCCCTGCCCTTGGCTGATGGGGAAACCCCGGAGAAGCAAGTTGTGCAGTCCCACTGAGAGCCTGAGTGCAGCCAGGCCCTGTCTCAGACTGGTACCCCCAAAGCCAGTGACAGCCCCTAGCGCCAAATGCACACCATGAAGCGTGTCCACACTGGCCTCTGTGCCCCAGAGCCCAGGCTCTGGAGGAAGCAGCCACCCTTCTGCTAGGCTCACCCTTGATGCCCTCCTCTCTGGATTCCTTTGAGTCTGGGTCTTCAGGTCTCCCGGGCATATTTCCATCACAATAACAACCATCTGAGACAATTAGCTTAAAAAGAAGAGCTTGATTTTAACTCAGTTCTCCACACCTACCCTCAGGGCTGGAAGTGAAGCAAAGGGGAGGGCTGGGGTTCCACAGTCTCCTTCAAGGACCCCTCTCTTGAGGACCTAAGAATTCCCAACCAGGCAGCACTGCAGGCTGGGGACCAGGCCTGTAACACAGAGACCTCTGGGGACAGTTTTGCAAACCATCATGGTCTCTTGTGAGCATTCCTGCCTTCCAAATCAGGTGTGTTTGACAATCTGGTGTCACTTTTTTCCCCCCTCACAGTACTAGGGATTGATTCCAGGGAGCACCGAGTTCCATCCCCAGCCCTTTTTTTTTTTTTTTTATTTTGAGACAGGGACTCGCTAAACTGCTGGCTGGCCTCAAACTTGCAACTCTCCTGCCTCAGCCTCCAGAGTAGCTGGGATTACAGGCATGCGCACCATGCACCGGCAAATCTTTATAAGCAATGTCACCTGGTAACACAGCTGGCATTCAACCTTTCTCAGATCCCCACAGAAAAGGTGGAAGACTGTTCCCCAAGGTCTTTGCCACCTAGAGGAGAAAGGGGTCTGTTAACCTTGCAGCCCTCAGTGGCCTCCAAGTTGGGGCATGGCTCACCTGCCTGACCCGCCCCCACCTCAGCCCAGCCCCGCCCTCTGGCTTGGCAGGCGAGAAGATGTTCCAGATCGATAGTGGGAGGAACGCGCCCCTACACTCGCCGCCCTCTGAGCACTACACCATCATCTTCAACACCTTCGTCATGATGCAGCTTTTCAACGAGATCAATGCCCGCAAGATCCACGGTGAACGCAATGTCTTTGACGGCATCTTCCGGAATCCCATCTTCTGCACCATCGTGCTGGGCACCTTCGCCATCCAGGTAGCCAGGACTCCCCGAACCGGCCCAGGCTCAGCAGAGCAATGCCAGGGCAGCCCCTGACACCTGTCCCTGTCTCTCTCTGCCTGTGACCCCCAGATAGTGATCGTGCAGTTTGGAGGGAAGCCATTCAGCTGCTCCCCACTGCAGCTGGACCAGTGGATGTGGTGCATATTCATCGGCTTGGGAGAGCTGGTCTGGGGCCAGGTAAGCTCAGGCAGCGTGCAGGAGTGCCTCTGGGAAGGGAATGGAAAGAGCGGCCAGGTCCCAGGAGCCCTCTGCAGCAGGGCTCGCCATCTCTGCATCAAGCAAAGCAGGCCATCTCGGGCCCGCAAACCTGGGATTCTGAGCATCCCAATCCATTCTGGGATTTCTCTTTTGCATCTGTGTATCACTCCCTACTCCCGTTACTTTTTCTTTTTTTCATCAACTTAAATTTAGCTGAAAAGGCAATGCTATGTTGCTAATATGACTGGAAAATCAGTCCGCTGCTATAAATAGAAGCTAACAAAACTATTAATGCAAGAAGCATGATGTTAAATGCTCACTAAATGCTAACAAGCCAAGCTTCACAGCCTAAAGATAGCTTGTTAGAAAAGGAGGGACAGGAATGTAGCTCAGTGACATAAGCGGCTGCCTGGCAAGCACAAGGTCCTGAGTTCAACCCCTGGAACCAAAGAAAAGAAAAGGAGCCGAGTTGGCAGCATCCTGTGCCAATGGCCTGTGGTGGCATTTTAGAAGACAGAGGGAGAAGTGTAGGAGGGACACCGCTGCCATGCTGCAGTTCAGGGCCCATGGCCCATCCAAAAGGATGCCAGGAATCCCTGGCTTTGGGGATGCTCTCTGTGGCCCCTCCAGCAGTACCATATTCCACCAAGCCCTTCCCTGCTGTGACGGGTATGTGGTGTGCCCCACAGCTGGGACTGCTTTCGGTTCAGTGGCCTTCCCAGGACACCATGCTTAGGAGCAGTATCTAGAGCCAATCTTGAGCCAAAAGGGCTTTGTCCCCAGAGTGTCCAGCTGCCAGGCCACAGGGCCACCAGCTCCTGAGACATGGTTCCCATCTCAGGCATCTCTGGGCTACAATAAGCAGCTGCAGGGACAAAATTAACTGGGTGGAGAGGAAGGTTACGTTTCACGCACAAGCATCGTCCCCAAGCTTTGGTGCTTTGCTGATGCACAGGACTTAGCACCCCACTCTCTGCACCCCCAGAGCCAGGCCACTGTCAGCACCCAGGGCCTCACCCGAGTGAGCTTCAGAGTGTAGAGCAGACTCAGGAGACAAAGGCTGATGCCCATGTGTGAAGCTGACCCTGAATCCTAGGAGCCCCCAAAAGCTGAGTGTTGAATACAACTCACCTGCCCTCTACTGCCTCAGTTTCCCTACTAGGCCCGCCTCTCAGGCCCCAGCCCCATGCATAAGCCTGCTTGGAAAGACAAAAACAAAGGCATTTCCCCTTCCCACATTGCCATTCCCATCCAAGATGGGGTACCCCATATTTCTTCCCCATATTCAGGGGTCCCAGAAGGGGACTCAAAGGGACTTGAGGGCCAGCCACAGGCCAGGCTGTCCATGGCAACTTGGACACACCATAAGGCTTTCTCTCTATAACTTCCATAGTTTCCACCGAGCTTTACAGAAGAAAAAACAAAATACAGAGAGGCCAAATGATGTGCCAAAGTCACAGTGCTACAGCCTAGAGTATCCAAAGTCACACCTGTGCAACTCCTAAAGGCCCAGTGCTCAGCTCCATCTTCCTGACTCTGGATAAGTGAGTGAATTAAAAAGCGAATTAACTGCCAGGCACAGTGCACCCTTGCAATCCGAGCTCTCTAGGAGGCTGAGAGACAGGAGAATTGCAAGTCTGAGCCCAGCCTGAGCAGCAGCAAAATCCCACCAAAATTTTAAAAAGGCTAGGAACACAGCACTGTGGGAAGCAAGGTGGCGAGAACCTGTGAGAGCCTGAGTTGAGGAGTGAGGTGTGCTGGGCCTAGATGGCTGCTAAGGGAATACGGAAGGAGCGGAGGAGGGGCTAGGAAGGGAAGACGCCACCTGGAGGACAGCTGCGGCCTGACCCCATGCCGGCCCCTGCAGGTCATCGCCACCATCCCAACAAGCAGGCTCAAGTTCCTGAAGGAGGCAGGCCGGCTCACACAGAAGGAGGAGATCCCTGAGGAGGAGCTTAATGAGGATGTGGAGGAGATTGACCACGCCGAGAGGGAGCTGCGCCGTGGTCAGATCCTGTGGTTCCGTGGCCTGAACCGCATCCAGACACAGGTACAGGATGCTCCCAGGGCTGGGCCCAGCCTGGCCAGACGGCCGGACACAGAGGCACATGTCAGCCTGTCCACCCCAAGCTGACCTTCTAAGAATGGGGGGCTTGGGTGACACCCAGCAGGCAGGGGGCCTCACCCTCACACCAACCCTTTGCACACCACGCCTCTCATACACTTGTGCCTGCTGAAGAAGCAGAGAAGGGAAGATGCCCGAGATTTCTCAGCTGGTGGAAATCCCTGAAGAGGGCGGGAAGGGGAATGAGGGGGCTGTAGTGGGGAGGGGCAATCACCAAGAGGCAGAGGCAAGGCTGGATGGAGCCTGCAAGCCAGGGTCACCCCACAGCCTCCAAGCCAGGGTCACCCCATAGCCTCCTTCCACGAGGCATGAGCACCCTTTATCACACACATCCTCCGCTCCCACGAGGGTGTCTAGACTGCCCCAATGAACTGGAAGAGACCGGAGCGAGTCTGGCATCCCCTTGCACATGTGTACACGCTTGTGCACACTGAACACACGCTGGGGAGCACAGATGCACAGCTGGTCCCAGTCATAAGCAGATTTCTTCCCAGAGCACAATGCACATGGCTGCTGGGGGTCTGTGACACGCACCCCACACTCTCACAATTCCCAGGGCAGGAGCTGCAGCCCAGAGCGCTGTCAGAGCACCATGAGGTCAGCCTCAGAAGAGGACTAAGAAATCGGAGAAGGGAGCCTCCTCCCCAAAGAGACCAGCAGGGGGTGCTAGAGCTAGACACTTACACCTCCGGTCCCCTGGGGCACTCTGGGAAAGAGCTGCTAACTACTGACTTGTTTCCACTAATGTAGTGAGCAGCTCTACTGGACAGCCCCAGCCCAAAGTTCTCACTGGACTTTACCAGCCTTGAGAGAAGTCACTCAGGTCCCAGGATGACACCACCACCACCCCACCACCCCCATCCCATCCCCGCCAAACTGGCCAGGGTAGGACAGGGGGTGGTAACATCAGAGACAGGCCTGGGCTCTTCTCCCCAACCAGCACCCAGGAGCCTGCACCTCCTGCGAGGGCCCACAGCCCTGATGCCCCCACCTCCCCTGTAGGCCTCCAGCTCTCAGGAGGAAGCAAGGTGTGCAGCTTCCTGAGGGGCTGGCGTGAGCCTGCTGAGCACAAACGCAGCCTGGTGCTTTGTCACTGACAGATAGCACTGCCAGGTGGCTGGGACTGCCCCTAAGGACAAGAGATAGGACTCAAAAGGGAAACCACCCAAGGCCACCTAGCTGGAACTTGGGCCTAGGTCTTTCCACTGAGAGCCCTACCACACCCTTGGGGCTCCATGCCCAGCCTCACCCCAGTTGAGCCCACTGGCCCTGAGCCACCAGTGTGAGGGAGCAGGCAGAGCCCCGAGTCTTCTGTGGGAGCACAGGGCCTCCAGAGGACAGATATCGTTCAGAGCCTTGGAGTGTGTCTGGTATTTTTCATTTTAATTTAAGTGGCACTGTCATCGTCGCCGTGGCTGCGGCTGTTCTCGTGACGTGGCGCCTGTCAGTCATGTAGCTGTTGTGTCTGTTCTCGCAACTTGTCTCGTTCTCTCCTCCGTTGCAGATTGAAGTAGTCAATACTTTCAAGAGCGGGGCCTCCTTTCAGGGCGCCCTGCGGAGACAGTCCTCGGTCACCAGCCAGAGCCAGGACGTAGCCAATCTCTCTAGCCCTAGTCGCGTGTCGTTGTCCAATGCTCTTTCCTCTCCGACCAGCCTTCCTCCTGCTGCAGCTGGGCGTGAGTGTGATTCCTTACCGCTCTGCTGGTGCCACCAATGCCAGCTCCCGGGCGGGCCAGCGGGCAGGGGCCGGGTGCCAGAGGACATGGGGGGCAGCTGGTCCCTGTGAGGCCCAGGAGGCCAAAGGGCCAGACCCATGGGGAAGGTCCCCAGTGGGGAGGAAGTCAGGGCCAGTCACGGGGTGCCAGTCACTCCACAGGCCAGGATGAGCTGGGGTTCATCAGTGCCATTGGTGATGAGAGGGTCTGGGTCAAGGCATCACCGTTGGGTAAGAGGGCCTGGATTTCAGTGATAAAAAGGCTCCAGTCTATTACCAGGCCCCATTTCTCACACTGTCAGGAAAAGCCTGGCCCCAAGGGCAGGGGCCAGAGTTGATCTGCAGGTCAGTCACCCAGTCAGAGTTGTACATGGAGCCATTGTATCATAGGTGAAAGCCCTTAGGTCATAGGCACAGCAGGGCCCACCCATGGGCGGGGGGGGTCACATCACCAGGGTTTCTCAGCTGGTCAGGAAGCACCCACCTAGCAGTGGGGTCACAGCCATAGGGGACGGATAAGCCAAAAGCCCCTGTGTCCCTGCAGGGTACACAGGTCACAATCAATCAGGAGTCCAGGCCACCAAGGAGACCACAGTCCAGGGCACCCCTCCACACTTCTCACCTTGCACATCAACTGCCAAACAAACACCACTTCCCAAATAGAGGGCGGCACACCACGGAGTTCTGCCCTTTCCTAGAAAGGACAAGGCTCCTGACCCCACCAGCTGACCACAGGTAGAAAATGGCAGGTCAAGCTGCCCCACCTTGAAGGGCTCTGGTCTACCCACAGCATCCAGCCTCCCTCTAACTTAGGAGCAGCCTGACCGCCTCACCGCCTCCCCGCCTCCCCACCACTCCCTCCCGAGGAGCTCACCCCCTCACACCACCACTGCTGACCCGCCCATTTCCAGCTTTGTCTCCACCTTTCCTGGACCTCAAGCCCTGGAGAGAATCAGTCTCTACTTCCCACCAGCCTCCTGCATTGCCTCTCGAAGGGATCCCTAGTTCTGATCTCAAATAGATGTTGAGTGCACAGAAGGCGGGGGCAGCGGGATCACTGTGAGTTTGAGGCCAGCCTGAACTACATAGCAAGAGTCTGTATAAAAAGAAGAGTAGATGCCATGTGTCTGTTATCCCTGCCAATCTTCAACCCTTGAGGAGAAACAGACTCGAGGTCCTGGTACTTTAAAGAGTTCCCTCCCTGCATCAGGAAAGTTATCATATTCATCCCCTGCCACTGAGCATGACCTGCATGCTGGACAGGATTCCTCCCCTGCGGCCCTCTGACAGGAAGCGCAGGCCACTAAGCCTGCCAATGGCCTGGGCTCATGGCTGTCTCCTTCTTTCTGTGGATGTCGTCCTGCCCAGTATACAGGGAGGATACCTACACGTCCATTCATTAGCGCAGAATCAGCGATGCAGCGGCCAGCTGAGGCGAGATGAAGGAGGATGTATTTGAGCACATGGTGTCTGAGTCACCATTCCATGGGGCACTGTCCCCGCGAGATCACTTCGAGGCTGTCTCAGGGCAGAAACATTTTGTCCCATCCTTCTCCCCCTTCAGACCAGCGATCCCTGCTTCAGCAGGGAGCTCTACCTTGTCTCCTCCACTCTGTCCCCATGGCGGCCTAGCTCTGGCCTTGCTCCACACCACCACCTGTCCTGAGGTGCTATCAGCTAATGCTCCAGCATGGAGACCCCCTGTCAGCGACTCCTGAGTCCCCCTAGCTGGCTCTGCCCACAGGAGACTGGCTTCTGGGTGTGAGCTCAGTTCCTTTTGTATTCGGGTTTGGCATCATTCTTGAGTTGTAGCTCTTGTTGCTGGGCATGATAGACTTCGTGTGACCTCCTGGGGCACCTGTGCACCCTCAGGGAGTTTCCTGCAACTGACCCTCATAACTGACACTGGCTAGAAGAAAGAGCTGGCCTTTCCCACCTTACAGCCTAATCCTCACCTTTTCTTCTTCGTCGTTTGTAAAACCAGAGGCCAGGCCCGTAACAACTCTTTACCTTCAGAGAAATGCCCATGTATACTCGTCTCCTTCCAAGCCAGATCCATCTCCTTTAGCCCATGTGACCCACGCCCTCAGTCTGGAACAGCCTTGCAAAGGAGCCCAAGCAGAAGCTGTTTCACAGCTCACCCTGCCAGGGACCCCTCATTCTCTTGAATGCCTCGACGGGGCTGTTTATACACACTTCCCTCACTCTGGCCCCACCTGCAGCTCTCCTAGATGTTCCCCACTTCCACCCTCTGCTTTAGAATTTAGAGTTCAGATCCCTTCTTGGGCATGGGCTCTGAAGCCTGCCATCCTCCTGTCCAAGGGCACTGGCTTCCAGAGGGGATCTCTGCACTGTGGTCAATGCAATCTCAGTGTAAATACTTGGCAAATATCCTGCAGTTCTCTGTTCAGTTTCCATAACACCTCCTCTGCCTTCCCAGGGCTGAAGACACTAGGTAGTAGGCAAGGTCCTTCCAGAAGTGAGTTCTTTCTTACCCCAGAGAGATGTGAAGCAGCCAACCAGGAAGTAAAGGCAGGGCCCAGCCAGGTACAAGGGAAAAATGAGCCACATCTTCCAAGTAGCATCTTCCTCCTGGGGATTCTTCAGCATAGGAAGGCAGCCATGTGTGTCACAGGAGGCAGAAATACCTGCTGGCTGTGTTCCCTAGGACAAGTGGAGCCACGGAGGCCTATCACAGGGCAGTGTGTGTTGGGGACTGACTTCTAGGTCACGACACGGGTGAGCACAGTCCCCAAGTACACTGGCATCCTTCACATAACACCACTGGGAAGTGCAGGTGCCAGGCAGACAGGTGCCCATCAGGAGCATGGCACCCAGCAGGGTGGCACCAGCATGCTCAGGAGGGAATCTGCTGTATGCCCATGCTATTCCCTACCTCCCAACTCACAGGGAGTCTGTTCTCCCCAAGAAATTCCATGGCCACCCCCAGCACTCTTCACTGAATCCCCACTCAACAGTTCTGAAACAGCAGGCGAGGGTCTGCCAGTATGTCCATTAACAGAAAGACCATGACTTGGCCGAGACGTCACAGCAAGGGAGCTGTCAGAGGTCTGTCCGCTGCCTCTGGCTTCCCTCCCACTCCACACTGCTGCTACCCAGGGCTCCAGGACCCCGCAGGCAGGACGGTGTTTCTTCCGTGGTATTCCCTCGCTCTCTTCCAAGGCCAGGACCCCATACTTCTTGTCTCCCAGGAGATCCCAGCTCATCTCAAACCATCTTCACCCTCAGCAAGTCTTTGGCAGGCTCTTCGTTCATCAGCAAAGGCCCTGTCCCTTCACACCTACTAAGTCAAGCACAGGACCCCCCAAACCAACTCCAAACCCCATCCTGGACACCACAGTTCACTCGACAGATAGGATACTCCCGCCTTAACTTCCCCTCCAGACCCCTGGTTCTTAGAACTGCTAGGGCATGGATTTTACACTGTTGGGAGGAAAAAAGAAGACAGGAAAAGAAAGAGCTGGACCTTTCATTAGTGTTTTGGTGGCTAACTTAGCATGACCTTGGGTTGGTGAGAAAATGGCTTGCTTTGCGGGGGGCCCAGACCTCGCCACTGTCTGAATATTCCCTGTGTTTGTTTCCCTAGAGGGCTAGAGAACCCTGGACACAGAGTTCAGCAAGAGAGAGTGAAATTAAAAGAGGTTGTGAGTCTTTATCTTGAGCCTGAAATGAATGTGAATCAATCCCAGACTCTTGGCTTCCTTGAAGCCGGGTAAACATTCGAGTATGTGGATCCCACCTCAGCATGGGGCCTGTGCACCCCTCAGAGCCTCAACTGTGTGTGAGGCCCCTGCCCTTATGCCATTGCAACCAGGCCCCGAAGCCCTGCTGGGTCCTCTTTCCTCTGCCCTCATTCCCTGACATGGCCTCTACCCCCAGGGTCCCATCTCCGAGGTAGACAAGGAGAGGAAATGGAAGAGTTTTTTGTTTTTTGTTTTTTTTTTTCTTTCCATATTTTTCCATTTCAGCCGCAGAGAAAGCCGAAGTGGAGACTTGAGCGGGCCATGGCAGGCATCCCGGAAAGTCTCATCCCCACAGTCCTGTCCAGAGCAGTGCATTCCTTCTGTTGTCTCCATCCCAGGGGAAGGGCAGAGGGGCCTCATCTCATTGTGTGTTGTCCCCCTACATTGTGAATCACATGACAGGGACCTGCTACCATCCCCTTCCCCATGCACATGTGAGGTGTCCCGGCCACATCTGACTGCACACAGCCTCAGACACACTGAGCCCTTGCTGACGGCAGCAGTGTTTGCTGCTGCTCCCTCTGGCAGATAAGAAACTGAGGCCCACAGCACCTCTTTTGCTTCTGGTCTCATTTCCCATCTACCAGGACATCAGAATAGTAATAAACTCGACAGAGCCACAAGTAGGGACTCCAGAGGCCAAGGACCTCAGGGCAGCCCACACAGCCCTCGCTGGGCACCAGCTCTGAGGCAGTGGCTCCCAGCACTTTCCTGAAGCCTGATGCCTCTTACTTAATGCACAATTCCAGCAAGTGGGGTTCTCTGATTCCCAGCCCATCACACCTAAGGAGGTGAAGGGAAAGAGATGCTTGTTAGAAAACAAGCAAACATCAGCACGGCCAGCAAAGGCAGAAAACTTGAGGGAGGAAAAAGGCCAAACCGCACCCTCTTGCCTGAGGCCAAGAAGGGAGACTGTGAAGCATTACACTTTGCTTTGTGTACTCTGACTTACAGAGGGCAAAGGAGCAGACACGAGCCTGACACCTGCCCTTCAGGGAAAACAGACCTCAGCTGTGACACTGAGAACAGGCTAGAGAGCCACCACGGAGAAGGGCTCCCAGCCAGCACAAGGAGAGCAAGCCTGGGTTTTGCTAGAGCTCCTATCCAGAATACAGGTCCCCTGCAAAGGCTCTGACCCTGTCAGGCAAGGCAGCAGCCCAATGCTCCGCAGGTGGTCAGCAAGGCTCCGCCCTTCCAGGAACTGCCTGTTTTCTCCCCCTCTTGCTCTACTCTAAGTCAGTCCTGGAAAGAGAGGTGGCACTTTTTTGTCCCCAGTCCCATCAGACCTTTGAGATGACAGGCCCACTCCCCAGACAGACCCAGAGAAGGGACACCTCTCTTCCAGCTGAGGGTCCTGGTGCTCCACACCCGGTGTGCAGGACAGAGCAGAACAAAGAGGCACAAGAAATGGCGGGGCTAGGACTTGGCTGGGGGCTTCCTGCTCCCGTGCCCAGGACGCTGTCCACACCACCCAGCCTCCTTCTGTTCTAGGGCTGAGAAGACTGAGGCCCGGAAGCCTGGCTCACAGAGGAAGGGAATGCACCTTATTCTCTTGTAACTCAGTTCCACATTCACCCCACCCAGCCCCAGCACCTCCCGCCCTAGGGGCTGGCTTTGGCCATATGATTCTGGCCTCAGTTTTTAGTTTTGTGTTTTTTGTAAGCACAAAATGAAGAAATAAACAAAATACCCCCAGGAAATAAGGGACCCCCCTAAGCAAGCTGCAATGACGGGCCAGGGCTTGGAGTCTATACTCGAGTGTTTACCTCCCACATGCATGAAGGAAAGAAATGCTGGGTACAAATGACAACCTTTCACATTGTCCAGGCTGCCGAGTGTGCTGTGTGTCCATCCATGTGTGCTGTGTGGTGCCCGGCTCGGACATGGCATGCTCCTCCCCCGACTGTCACCACTCCCCCAGCTCCTTGTGCTTCCTGGCTGCCCTTGCTCTGCACCTCAGAAAGCCCTGAGTTGGCTTTGGTTGCTTCGCTGCCTTGGTTTGGTGTCCTGTCCTCTGTCTGGCCTCTGTGTGTCTTTTCTCATTATAACATCCAGCTTCTCCTTCCTGTTCCTTTTCTGTGTGACACATAACCTGTTCCATGTAGTTTGGTTTCTTAACTGTGTGTAGGTTTTTTTTTTAACATTCATTTAAATAATAATAATAATAATAATAACAGCCTCTCCTCGGCCCTACTCCCTGCTGCATGGTCGGGCTCTGCCGGCAGGTTACCAAGACTCAGTCTCTTACTAGGTCGAGGTGCCCGCTGGAGTGGACTCTGCTTCCCCTCGCTGCAGGGCCCCAGCATCTCTGACAGTGCTCGGTGACCCTTCCTGCCCTTCTTCCTACCGTAGTTCTGACCAAAGCCAAAGCCATTTAATTAAACCAACTCATGGATTCATACAACCTGAGCCCTTCCTCCCATTCTCCCCACTGATGCTCGTAACACAGCAACGTGGACTCCGGCTGAGCCCTCGAGCTGCACCCTCTGCTCTGCCCTGGCTGCAGCTGGCCCCACGCCCTGACCCTGTGCTTCCCTTGCAGATCCGCGTCGTGAAGGCCTTCCGTAGCTCTCTCTATGAAGGGTTAGAAAAGCCTGAGTCTCGAACCTCCATCCATAACTTCATGGCTCATCCTGAATTCCGGATCGAAGATTCACAGCCCCACATCCCTCTCATCGATGACACGGACCTGGAAGAAGATGCCGCGCTCAAGCAGAACTCCAGCCCGCCATCGTCACTCAACAAGAACAACAGCGCCATCGACAGTGGGATCAACCTGACGACCGACACGAGCAAATCAGCTACCTCTTCAAGTCCAGGGAGCCCCATCCACAGCCTGGAGACGTCGCTTTAGCTGAGGACCTGTCGCCCACCTGCCGGCCACCCCCACAGACCCACTCCCACCTGTCTCCTGGGCACCCTAAAGCCCCGGCTCCCCACGCAGCAGGAGCAACAAGGAAACCAAACATTGGAGAGAAACCGCCATTGCCGCCCACAGACCCTCTCCCTGGCTGCGATGCTGTTTAACTCTTTTTCACTTCAAGGCAAGGGGCGGACTGGGGCCGACTCCTGGGAGCACTGGGAGCAAGTGAGGGGTTTCGCACAATCCCTTCCTGGCTCCCAGACACGGACCAGCCATGCACCGCCGGCCACCATGTCCCCGCATGAATGTACTGGACACTTTCGATCCTCCCCTCATTGGGTGTTTAGGGGGCTGGGGAGGGGTTTTTGTTTGTTTGTTTGTTTGTTTGTTTTCTTAGGCGGGAACTTCAAACAGACTCTTTTCTGAGACTATTTATCTAATCCACTGGTCTGTGAGTTTTTGAAATGCTTGCACAGCATGGTCTCAGTTGTATAGATTAATTTAATAACTTTTTGAAATTGCAGAGTTTAATTCGCCTAATAGATTTGCACCAATGGAACTGAAGAACTCATAGACACAAGGTTATATCCATTTCTTTATATCTATATCAACGTATACTTCTCCAGGACTGTATACGTCCATATAGATAGGTAGAGATTATATATATATATATACATATATATATAAAATATATATATACATGGATATATAAAGTTTCTTTGCCGGCATGTTGCCTTGTTTCTGCTTAAATTGCTCTATTTTAACTTATTTATGTCCTAAAGAGAAGAATGTAATTTGTTTACAAACCTGTAGATAATGTATTTGGCTATTTGTATGGTCCAAGAACACTGGTGGCTGAGATGCTACAAAAACAGCTTGGCCCCTCAGACACTTCCCCGGATTGCATCCTTGATGTTTTACAATAGCCATGCTCTTATTTTTGCCTGCTGTTTCCGTTTCAATCACGTTATTACTGTGGACGGCTCAGGCCAAAGCCAGTGCTACTGAGGATCTATCCCGCAGGGTTTACCAACACGCTCCGTAGACAAAGAGAGAGCAGGAGAGAAGGTCCTGCATTTGCAACGCGAGTGCCCAGCCCAGCCCATGGGTGTCAGAGTCTGCAAGGTGCTAGGCAAAGGCTTTCTCTCGATGCAACTCTCTGGAGTTTACCAGGAGCATCTCCAAAAGAGGTTGATTTTGGCACTGTCTGTAGAGAAGGTGAGGTGGTGATAAAATTTTACAACTGGTATTGTGTTGATTTTTTTTAGTTAGTAATTTAAAGGTATATTTCTTTATCAAGGGCGGCATAGGAGCTGTTGGCACAGCAGATGAAGCTTGGTATAGCTTGCTGCTTTTATTTTTATTTTTGAAAAAGAATAGCCTTTTTCTCTGCACTATTTCAACCCAAATGAACCTTATGACATGTATATTGAGATGGATTCAGTGTGATTTTTTTAAACCAAATTGTCTTCCTGTAGTCACAACAGATGCTGTAGCCTCTTAACAGCAAGTCTTGCATCCCCAGACAGAAAGCCATTCTGAACCCTTCCCGGCACCGGTGAGAAAGGCAGTTCTTTTCCCCAAGACAATAACAGCACTAGTAATCACACTTAATAAGCGCTCATTGAATTGTCTGTCGGCCTCTAAACTGCTAAGCACTTTGTGGGTCTCAGCTTTTTTCATAAAAGAACTTTTGTATTTAATACAAAGTTTGCTTTGAGATTTTTCGGCATACGATCTTTTTCCATAAACTTGTACAGTGCAAAAGACATTTTGAATACCATGACTGATGATGATGTCCCATGCTTCAAGGAAAACCAAACACTTTCACCTGGCTTGCAAAATCCACTCCTCGCGCTGACCCTCCCCAGGACTGCTCAGTGTCAGCCTGCCTCCGCCCTCCTTCAGGCCCAGAGAACTCTTCCACTAACAAGATGAGAGCCACTTGGGAACAGAGCCATAGTCAGCTGGGAGGCCTACATCTAACAGCTATGGAAAATCTGCGGGGTTTGGGGTTCAAAGTCAGCCCATCCCACCTGGCATAACCTCTCTGTAAGGAGGACCTTCTGTGCAAGAGAGCACCGCCTGAATGTTGTGAAGAACTCTCTCTGAATGTATCCATCGGAGGACACTGCATCCCCAGCCACACTGCATTACCAGCCCTCACGGATTCTGGTACAAACACCACCAACGCCTGCCTGCCGCACTCCTCCAAGAAAGGAAGGATGTGCAGCCTGGAAACCTTGCAGCGCCGTGGTCTTTTGGAGTTTCCTTTCTCATTTTTTCATCTTTCCTTTCTGTGTTTGACCATGCATCCATGACCTCACTCTGGACCGTTGGCTCCACGCCAGGTTCCCTGGGCTGTGGAGGTTTCCCCAAGCGGACCTTGCTTGGGGGTCAGGGAGCCATGAAAGCACCAAGAATGCCTGACACACACACCAGTCTCTTCAAGTCAGGAAGGATGATCACACATGTGCCCCCTCACTCATATATGTTCACACACACCCACACACGCACGCACACAGGAAATGGATGGTTTGTCAAAACTCACTGTAGTACACAAAGCTTGCACTCTGCGTCCTATATCTAGCAGCATGGGGTATGTTTGGCAACTCACCCCACTAGGGGGTCAATAATTTATGACCATTCATCTGTTTTTATGAATTTTTTTATCTAGACAACAATTGTAAATAAAAAACTCACCATCTCTGTTCATTTAATACTATGCAATGGTTATGCTTTCGATTGCTGATTCTTCTGCCTCCTGCAGTGTGGTTCTGAAATGTCTGTAGTTTTACCAAAAAAAAAAAAAAAAAAAAGAAAGAAGCCAAAAAAATCAGTGGACAAAACATAGTGAACATATCCTCTGCCGTGTACACCCTTGCATGGGGACCACAGTGCCCCCCCCACCAGTTTCTTTCCTGTCTTTGCACCAGAACTCCAGGGCAGGCGACCACCCCCACTCTTGAGGTCTAAGCTCGCCCACCAACTTGTCTTCCACCCCTTACTGATGAGTGACAAGCAGGAAATCTTAGTGACTCAGACTCTCCCAAGTCACCTGCCTCCAGAGAGACAGGGCAGGCACTCCAAGGTGCAGACAGCTCCCCTATCTCTGGAGCAGCCTCCAGGTTCCCCCAAGTGCTTATCCCAGCCAGCACAGAACTGGCAGGAGGGAGGCTACTCTGTCCTGAGACCAGGCCAATGAAGGTGGCTGTTTAGAGCTGGGACTCTAAGCCTGTCTTACCCTGGTCCCCACTTAACAAGAGTCATTTTCTTCCCAGTCCTGCTAAAATGCCACCTTTGCCACCTGCCAAAATTGTACACAGATCTTTGCTCCAGAATTTCTGTTCCTTTATTTGGGTGCCTCCTCTGGCACTAGCCACACAGTTTAAATTATTGTCACTTGGGAATGTTTTGTTATGTGGTATGATAAGTCCCTTCGCTTTCCTTTTACAAAATTCCAACTTATTCTCTCACATCTATTCTTCCAAGGAAATGTTAAAATCTTGCCAGATCCCCTGTGCTCTGCCTTCCCCCCACCCTAATGCTGATCCCTGTCACCATGCATGTGTCTTTTCCCCTCACTGTAATTACTGTTCTCGCAGGGCCACTAAGTACAGTGTGTCCTGTCCAGAAGAACAAAAGGACTTCCTGAGTCAAAGGGAACCCAGTATTCCTCCCTTTCACCTGTCCCCTCAGCCCAGGAGAGGTCAGGAAAGGCCACTGAGCACCCAGAACCCTTCTTTGTGAATCAAAAGCACTATATGGTTGTGCTGGGGGTGGGACCTCCATCTGGCCCTGGTCCAGTTGTGGAAAGGGGGCTCTCCTAGACCCACAGCTATGGCCCTAGCTAGGAGAGAGGATAGAGCCCAACTGTCTGTCTACCATGCAAATGTGTATGCTCCTGTCTCCCTTTCCTGAACTGCTTTTGGCCATTTTGTTGTTGGAATATTGGGGGAAGGGGGGTATTGCTCTTGAATTGGGAGAAATCTCGTCAGGATGTTCTCAGCGCCGCCACTCCCCTTTCCCCCTGCTCTGCCCATAGGAAGCCAATCAGGTGCCACTGTTGACCTGCCTCCCACCAAATCTCCTGCTGTGGCACCTCAGACCCCTCCCACACACACACACACCCCCTTAGAGGATCTGGCCAGGAGGGAGAGCTGCTAGGAGGCTTGCAGCCAAGGCCACAGTCAAATGACAACAGTCCCCAGGTCTCCTCCAAATTTAAAATCAAGCCTTCCTAATTTTAATGTACAAATCCAACCCACCTCGGGGGAGAGGAAGATTCCAGGCCCTGGGCAGCTGCCCTCATCCACTTTAATATCAGGAGATCACAGGCTGCTCTGGGCCACCTCCTCAGCCTCCCCATTTGTTTTACAATGTCTGTGGTGCTCCCCGCCCCGGGCCTTTCCTCTTGAGGGTCGCCACACTTTGCTAACTCTTGCGTGCACATCTTTTATAACAGAGTATCGAAAGAATGGTGCCACCTCCAGCTTCCACAAGCTGCCTGGGCTCTGAAGGCTCAGGGGCTCCAGGACAATCGGGGCTGGGAAGTGACTGTGCTCTTATTGTACACTCTTTATTTCTCTGTATCTCTGGCTTGTGCTCTTTGTAATTAATGGGATTTGTCTGCCTTTTCAACACTATACTGAGCAATAACAATAAATGCACATGTGGAAATGCAGACATGGTACCCATCACAAAACCTTTTTCTGCAGGAGAGCTGGGCCCCCAACCCATGGATGCAATCAGGGAAACTGAGTCCCTGATTGGGAAAATCACTTTGCTCCCCTTCCCCACGTCACCTATTGAGTTCCCACCACGTGGGCTCAGCCTACCAGGAGCCATTAACCCATCAAGAAGAGCTGCTCATCTCACAGAGGAAGATCTGGGCAGCAGGGTCACAGGGATGAAGAAAGGCCAGCCAGGGGCTAAGGGCTCAGGAAACAGAGGACACAAATGATGAAAGCTAAGAGTGACCTGATTTGAGATCTAGGGTTATCCAGATAGGAAATACAGACATAAGATACAGATGCATCCCAGGAGGTGAAGGGAAGCTGGGCACACTAGGAGTCAGTTAGCAAAGAAAAATGACATCCACAGGCCAAGAAACACTGCCCAGTGTTGGTTCAGATGTTGAGAGTTACGCACACACAACCCCAGCTCTTTTCAAGTTCAATTAATTTCCAGATCAAACACATTGGCCCGTCCAACTTCCAGCTTCACGGTCAAGGTTCAGTTGCTCCCATATCAGTTTCCAAAGGAGGTACCACATTCCAAACATCTGAAACGTGTAAGGGCTGATAGGATGCCACAAGTGGAAAAAGTTCACCCTGAAGAAGTTGGTTTCATGAACAAATTATTAAAACAATATTGTATAAATTATCTCCAGACTATGTGTATAAGAAATAAAACATAAGGCTGGGTGTGGTGGCATCACGTCTATAATTGCAGCACTCTGGAGCTGAGGCAGGAGGATCACTGTAAATTCGAGGCCACCCTGGTATACAAAGTGAGTTCAAGGCCATCCTGAACTCCACAGCAAAACCCTATCTCAAAAAAAAAAAAAAAAAAAAAAAAAAAAAAAAAAAAAAAAAAAAAAAAAAAAAAAAAAAAAAAAAAAAAAGACAATCAATCAATTTTGTGTTCAAAATTGGGCCCTACTTCCCCAAAACAATCTTATTATGAATATGCAAATATTCCAGAAAATGGAGCAGGGGGAGGCCTGGGGAAATAGCTCAGCAATCTAAGTGCCTGCCTGGCAAGCGCAAGGACCTGGGTTTGATCTCCGGTACTGCATGCCAGGCCAGCCCCATGCTGTACCAGCCAATGAAACCAGGCATAGTGGCAATCACCTATAATACCAACCCTAGGGAGGCTGAAACAGGAGGATCACTATGAGTCTCAGCTGTGTAGTGAAACCCTGTACCAAATAGACAAATAAATAAATAAACAAATTTTTTTAAGAAAATTTTAAATTGATATCTGAAACAGTTCTGATTACAAGTATTTCAGGCACAATATGCACAGTCTGTCTCTTATGTAATAACAGTGTACCCACACAAGCAGGGACACGCAGTACTGACACCTCCCCAATTCGGTGCCAAAGTTGGCACTCAACCTCTGTATCACTGTGTTGTTCAGCCCCACCCACATATGTCCGAGTGAGTTAATTCAGTTCATTGCTAGCCCCAAGTCTTCATTTTCTCCCACCTTTACACAAGTTAATGTCTTTAGCAGCAACTATGCCTCCTGCATGATATTTACATCTAATATGCCCTTGTTCCCATTTTCCACTGGAGAAAATGAAGCTCAGAGAGAAGCGACTGGGCCTTATCAACCAGAGGCTAGGGTGCCACTACAGATTCAAAGCCAGGGACTGTTCCTGAAGAACAGGCCAACGACCTGCCCCTCCTCCCTAAGCACACACATACACCCTCACATCTTGCAGTATTTCTCCATTGGTCCGGGGAAGTGAAATTTCAAAAGCTGGGGTGGAGTGGAAGGCTGAGTTGCCACCCAAAGTGTAGGCCTTCTTTCTGCTAACACCACATTCCCATGGAAACACTAGGGTGGGGGTCAGGTCAGGGTGTTGGTATCTAAGACCTTCTTGGTCTAAGGGAATCTGACAGGCCAAACTCTCAGCATCCCCAGGACCTGTTTGGAAGGGGCAGCTGCAGTCTCATAAGTCTTCATAGCCTGTGTTAGGGAGGGCAGGGAGGATGAGCCTTGACTAACCAGAAGGAAGCCCTAACTTGTTTCCAACAACATGCATGCCATCACTTTACAGACTTAACACTCCAGACCTGTATGGAAGTGCGATGTGCTCTCACTAATGCAGGAAATAGGAAAGTATTGGTCTGGCTAGAAGTTCCACCAGGTTTCAAGACCCTAAAGCCACAGGTCAGGGTCTCCACGGGAACCAGAACCCGGCCCTCTGGTTTTGAGAAGCAAGTTGGGGCGGAACCACGCAAGGCCCTGAGAGACCCGGAACCTTAGTGCGAGCCGAGCGTGTTGCAGCCCGGAGGCTCCTGAGTGATGGCCAGGCAGCGGCGCCACCTCGGCGCCGGAAGTGGAAGTGAGCGGGTCCGAAGCGCCGCCGGGAGCTGCCACGTCCTACGTCTGAGACCTGAAGTCACCGCTTCTTCAGCTATGGTGAATGTTGGGGGTGGGATGCCGAGCGGGCTTCAAGCGCTTGGGGCTAGGGTCGTTCAGTGCCGCTCGACCGCGTCGAGTTTGGGTTGCTCTGGCGCAATCTTGCGACTTTTCAGAGCGGTTGACCAGAGTGAGGCCAACGCTGAGCCTCCGGCACTATGGCCGCAGCTGCCAGGCCCCCTGTGTGTCCCTTTCCCTTCCTTGTCTCCTTCGGTCACCCCAACGCCAGGAATCCCAAGGAGTTGTATGTACCGAGCCTGCAGCAAGTTCGAAGCATGGCTGTGATCTCAGCCTCTGCTGGTGGAAAGCTGAGGTTCGGGCGTCCTTCCCCATTCCGATCCACCGTCTATCTCCTAGCAGAAATGCTCCGGAGTTCCCAGAGATGACGGCGACTCCAGAAAACTGACGGAAGAACAAGCCGAATGATTTTAATGCCAGGGTCCCGGTTTTTCCTATTTCGGTGTTAACTGCAGCATATGTCCGCTCCACACTGATGAAGCAAATGAATGAGAATTAATGGATAAAAGCCTCAAGATAGGGCTTGACACAGCGTAGTAAATGCGTGCTCCTAAGAAATGAAGGTGCCTCACCGCCAGTTTGAGAAGAACTGCGTGAACCTAGAAGTCAGAACCCAGGCTTTAATTCTTACTCTTGAGGCAGTGAGATGTTAAATTGCCTTTCACTTCAGGCCTTTAAATCAGCTGCTTAATAGAGTTGGGAACCCTCGTCTCTATAATCAGCTAGTTCTAAATTAATTTGTAACTCATGCGATCCTGAAGAGGTGTTTTGAGTGCTGTTGCTTGCTGTTTAACTGTGACCTGATAGGCTGGGGATGTAGCTCAGCAGCACAGCGCCTGCCTACCAAACTCAAGGCCCTGAGTTTGATTCCTGTCACCAGAACCAAAAACTATAACCTGCTGAACTCAGGGGCTTAGAAGAGATACTGCTTCCACGCCTTAGTCTGTCAGGTGGCTATGACTGGCTGTCTTTGGCACCTCCCAGCATGGGAAAGCACTTTGTAAGCTGGCCAGGTTGAGGAGATACTTCTTCCTTTCTTGCCTTTGCAGACTTCGGAGCTCGCTTATTATAAAGTCTAGAATTTGCCGAGTGAGAACTCACGCGCATGCATTATGTACCTCCACAGCTGCTTTGCCACCATCCTTTCCCAGGGACCATGTTTTTTGAAAAGTCAAGTCACTGCAGGGTTCATGTTGGAAAATACGAGATGGGGGTAGAGAGAGGTTGTAAGAAATGTGATCCTAGTGCTCTGGGAGGCTGAGGCAGGAGGAACTGAACTCAGTTGTCAATTGAATGATTTGTTAGAGCTATTTAAAAACTTACATGAGAGCAAAATAGCATGTATATACAGTAGAAGCCCTACTACTACCTTTTTTTTTAATCTGGAAGAGTACTTAATCACAGAAATAGTTATCTCCAAAGGTAGGATTCGGGGGGAATTTTGGTTTTCCATAATGTAAAGGTTATAGTGAATGTATTTTTAGTATTGCAAAGAGAATAAAAATTGATGTAAATCTGAATGACTAAATAAAAAGAGTAGGTATGTAACTTGACGATAGAACATTTGCCCAGCATGCGTGAGGCCCTGGGTTCCATCCCCACTAAGCAAACTGAGAGGGAAGAGGTCAAGAATCAAGACAGCTGTTTTCAAGCCGTACAAATTATTCAACGCTGGATCCCACTAGGAAACCGTCTAAAGCAGTGGTGGCTAAACCTATGGCATGTGTACCACAGCCAGCTGTTTGTTGTCATTGACAGCTCTAAAACGTTCACCATCACTGATCTAGAATCTGTTGCAAGCGAAAGGGCATGGAGCAGCTTCAGGAGAAACTTGCATTAGGCTTGGGTAACCTTGTATGTAATTCATAAACTGCCTGGATGCAGAGGTCTATCCAGAAAGGGAGCATCATCCCTGGCTCCCTCCAGGTCCTCCCTCACCTTTATGAGCGGCCAGGACTGCTTGCTTTTATCCACTGCCCCCATTCATATCAGATGCTGTCGAACTTCTGTCTTCATTCCTGTTCTTCTGTCTGCTTGGATTGTACAGGTAGACCTTGGGCCTTGGCAGATTCCCCTTGAGCCATGGGACAAATTCCTTCTTGTCTAAGGCCCAGTTTGTATCTACCACCTCCACTGCCTCTCAGTTCATGTAGGGACCTTCATGGGCCGGCAAGATAGCTCAGTGGTTTAAAGCGTCTACTTAGGCAACCTCAGGGACCGTGGTTTTATCCCTGGCACCACATGCTGCACCAGCCCCACCCCCCATGGCAGGCTGAGCCGGCCACAATATAAATAAAGTTTAAAAAAGAATTGACCTTTGAAAGTAGTTAATAGATGTAATGAGATGATTGTATTCTGTCATCTAACTGCAGTGTCTTTGGTTCTAGGTATCTGTAATTAACACTGTGGACACCTCCCATGAGGACATGATTGTAAGTATTCATTGAAGTCTTTGGATATGTGCATGTCTATGAGAGTTAAGCAGTTTGGGCTTCTCATTGATCATTTTCTTTCTGCTGATCATTCTTGAATCTAGTATGGCAGTAGTTGCCACTCAGACCGTGACATCAAGGATTAGGTCATTCTCCCAGCAGTGTTTTACAAGTTGGCAAGGCTGTGGAAAGTCCGGTCATTCTGCCGACAGCAACTAAAAATGGTTTGTAACACCTGCTGTGGCTGGCAGTGCAGAAGTCTGACAGTCTTCTTCCTACCTGTCTTCCTCCTCTTGTTTCTTGGCTCCATTGGATGGTGTCAACTGTGAGACCACAGGACCAGTACAAAGAACAGCTGTGCTGAGTGCCCAGAGGAGAGCCAGGTGGGACCCTCACAGCCAGACAAGGTCCTGAACCACAAATCATTTTGTCAGGTGTTTCCTGAGGGCCAAATATAGGCTCCGTGTAGGAAGTTAGGGCCCGCAGGAGAAAGTCCAGAGGTTAAAGTCTCCACCAAGAAAAGCAGACTGCTTGTGTAGAGCCCTGCAAGCAGGATAGCCTTTGAGCAATGCCCAGGTCAGTTGGCCTGCAGCGTTTCATGCTAGAATTCCTGCCCTCATGCCCTGTGCACCAGCAGTTGCTTTTAGGTTTCAAAGTTGCCTGATATCAGAGTTGCCTGTGTTTCTTGATTTCTGCCATGAACAGTTTGTGTAAAATGACATGGCTTCTGCTTTTTTTTTTTTTTTTTCTGCGATATCGGGAATTGAACACAGGACCCTGCACTTGCCAGTCAGGCACTTATTCTACTGAGCTATTTCCCTGGCCCAACACGGCTTCTTAGAGCTGATGTTGCACCATGAACAAAAAGGCTCAGTCTGAGACTCTTTAGACAGTATCTTCCTGTATGGGAACCTCAATTTCCTCGTGGAAAAAATAATATACTATCTATCTGCATGGGTTTGATTTAACTCACGTAAGGCAAAATGATAATTAGAAATATTTACGTTCTTTCTGGGTATGATGGTACACACTTGTAATCCCAGCACTCAGGAGGCTGGAGTAGGTGGATCACCATGAGTTCCAGGCTAACCTGAACTATAAAGTGAGACTCTCTCAAAAAAAAAAGATGGGCTGGCCAGATAGCTCAGTGGACTAAAGCTCCTGCTTAGGCAGAGCACAGCAGCCAGAGTTTGATGAGATGGTAATTGAGACTGGGCACAGTGGTGCACACTGTAATCCCAGCACTTGGGAGGCTGAAAATAGGAGAATCTCTATAAGTCTGATCTATGTAGTGAGACCCTACAGACCTTGTAGACCCCAAATACATTTAAAAAAAAAAAAAAAAAAAAAAAGCAAAACTGAAGCTCAAGGAAAATGAGATAAATTTTCAAAGGTTGTCCAGCAGATAAGCCACAGAGACAGGATTAATGTATCTGGGATACTCAGTCCTGTTTCTTCCCCTAGTGTGATACAGTGTGCAGAAGACCTTGGGAAATCACCTGCGCTGCCTGCTTCAAAGAAGGCAAAGCCCAACACAGTGAGGGGGCTAACTTCCAAGGAAGAGTCAGAACATTTTCCTTAGGTAGGGGATAAGAAAGGAACATGGAGGCAGATACAATGAATGCTTCCTTCGAAAGGTCATATTGGCTTCTGATGAGCCCAGAATGATAATCATTCCTGAAATTTCCATGATGGGACAGCTAGGAAAGTGGTATCTCTTATTCTAGTCAAGTAGGAGGGGCAAAGCTATGGGATAGTAGGCCTAGTACATCTTTGGAACTGTCACCCAGGCAACTGTGGACAGGTGCCAACCCATGCTCTGGAATTCAGTCAGCATCAAGGCACTCAGCTCTTTAAAAAAAAAATTTTTTTTAATCTTTTATTTATTTGGTACATGGTCTCACTATGCAGCTCAAACTTGTAGTGATCCTCCTGTCAGCCTCCCCAGCAATGGGATTGCAGGCATGTTCCACCATGCCCAGTTTCAGTGGCTGACACAGCATACAGTACCAGGAATCAAACCCTGGTCCTTGAGCTTGCCAGGTAGATCCTTAGATCGTTGAACTATCTCACCAGCCCCAGCATTCAGTGGGACCAGTAACACCTAACGCCATGTTTCCCATGGGTGGGGAATCTAGCATACTGGTCACTTTACTAGCAAAAAGATCTAACAAGAACCCAGGAACAAAGGCTTAGGGGTCAGGGGAGGAGGAGTCCAGGTTAGAAGTACATCACAGATCACTGATCAGGGCCTGCAGGCAGTCTGCAGCCTGTGCACAAGCATAAGCTTTGGTTTGGGGCTGAGCTAGACCTCAAGATACCTTCCTCAGTATTCTACAGAGCATCAAGACAGTGAGGACACGGGGCCGGGGAGATAGCTCCATGGCACAAGTGCCTGCCTGGCAAGTGAAAGGTCGTGAGTTCGAACCCCAGTCCCGCAAGGCGGTGAGGACAGTGGGAAAGGACAACTGCGTCCTATCTCCTGTACCCCCAGACAGAGTGGTGGGGAAGGACTTTCCTTGGAAGATATAAAGGGTCTGTCAAGTTAGATAGGTGTGGTGGAGCTTGTCCCTTTCAGGGAGACACTGTCTAGCAAAGACAGGAGACTTAGCATGCCAGCTTCTTGTCTAGTGGTGATGGTTCTTGATTTATTTCGAGTAGGTTCTGGTCCAAACTAGACTCTGGTGACTTGCCTTCATCCACCACACTGCCCAGCCTACAGGCTTCCTAAGCTCTCCTCCCTTTGCAGCATGATGCCCAGATGGATTACTATGGCACCCGCCTGGCTACCTGCTCATCAGACAGGTCCGTCAAAATCTTTGATGTGCGCAACGGAGGGCAGATCCTCATTGCTGACCTCAGGGGGTGAGTATCAGCAAGCCCATGGAGGGTCCCTGGGAACAGTGTGATTTTGCAGGCCCTTCACAAGCATGAGCAGAAAGAATGAGAGCCCAGAGTCATGGCAGGCTTCGGTGTAGGCGTGCTAACCTCAGATGTTCCCAAGGTGACATAGGTGGCCATAGGTGACATAAGCAGGAACACTGACTCTGCCCCCCATATTCCCACAGTGAGACTACCAGCTCATAATAGGGCACATAGCCCCCAGGCAGCCTTCACTGTGGGCAATTACTGATTCATTTAAAAATAGTGAACAGTACCATTTTGTGCATGTTGAGTTTGTTGCCTAAAGCTTCAGTATCAGGTGTGGTACACATCCCAGCGCTTGGGGGCTGAAGCAGGATTGCCTCAAGTTCAAGGACAGTCTGGGCTACATAGTGAGACCCTTGTCCCAGAAAAACAAAACAAAAAATTGAACTTAAAGAGTATTACAGTAAGAGGGGCCGGCGGGATGGTTCAGCAGTCTAACACACCTGCTTAGGAAAGCTTAGGCAGCCACAGGGTCCTCAGTTCAATCCCCAGCACCACATGCTACGCCAGCCCCACCTCGAGGGCAGGCTCAGCCGGTCATTAAAAAAAAAAAGGTGTTACAGTAAGAATGTGAGAATCATTTTGTAAATCCTGTTGTCCTATCTGTTTGTACATAACAGGTGTTCAGTGGCTGTTTACGGATATTTGGCCCACGCGTCTCCCTACTAAGGTCCTAGCTTAGGACTTTTGTAATTGCCCCTCTATTATCTTCCCTCAGTTCACTGGCTCTTACACAGTAGTGGTTCTTACTCTGGCTGCCATGAGTCTCCAAGGGTTTTGTATATAGAATTCAGGCTTCAATGAGCTGGGGCATGGAAGAAGCAATCACTTTTTTATTTTCAGTGACTACAGTATTGAGCATTGCCATTGATTTTGGAGGAAAGCCAAAAACCACAATCATGCTTGTACTTACTAGCATTTTACCTCGGTTGTTTGCGTTTTGCATTAGTCATTATAACTTAGAATATCATTTATACTTATCATATGACTTTGAAATAGCAGAGATTATCAGACCTGCCAGTGCAGTTTCTGCTTGATACCTTGGCACTGAAGCATGTGTATCGCTAGCCTTTACATTGTTCAAACATTTTGGTAACTACATTTCAGGATAATAGAGTCTTCTTCTTAAGTCTAGTTCTGCACTTTGGGACCTAGACAGTAAGAAGGTGCTCAGTATATGATCAGCTGAATTAGAGGAAACCGAAACTGAGTGTCCACGTGGAGAAATGAGCCACAAGGTTATGGTGCCTGGAAGCCTCACAGTGTGTGCTCAGACGGTACCTGTCAGCAGATGAGCAGGTGGAGAGCAGGGAAGGGAAGACATGCTTTCAAGAGAGGAAAGAGCCACAGGAGACAGACACTGCCTGCTCAAGAAGTTGCCAGGGGGGCCTGCAGGTTAGCTTAGTTATTTGAGCACCTGCTAAGACAAATGCCCTCAGTTGCAGGGGACAGGGCTAAATCCCCAGCTCCACAAGCCTGGGCCGGCCTAATGGCTCAGCAGATTAAAGCACTTGCAAGCAGGTGCAGGGGCCAGGCCTGCCATACCAGCCCTGCCCCCTGGGCACACTGAGACTGCAATTGAGACTGAGCGTGGTGGTGCGCGCCTGTAATCCCAGCTGTTGGGAGGCTGTAAACAGGCGGATCACTATGAGTTCGATCTAGTAGTGAGACCCTGAATGCCCTGTAGACCCTTCCCTAAAAAATACAGAAAAAAAAAAAAAAGAAGTGGCCATCTGGCAGGGTGGTGTGTGACCCTGCCCACAGGTGTGCAGCTGAGCAGCTGCTTGCTCCAAAGCGATGAGCAACTGCTGATAAGAGCAGAAAAGGCAGTGCTGGCTGCAGTCTGGGCAGTTGAGGTTCCATCTGGGTGGCACAGAGGTTCTGACTCTTAGAAAAGCTTTTGCCTCATCTTACTGAGCCTCTTGTGGCCTTGATCCAATAGGTGTCCCTTCACAGTGACATCTGTAACTCTCCCTTTTGAAATTCTTAGGCAGACATTATTTCCTCTTACCAGGGAAACTATTCAGTCCTGCCCAGAACTGCCTGGTAGAGGACTGTGGGTTCCCGTGGCCCCTGAATGGCCTCTGTCCCCTCCCCTTGCAGTCATGAGGGTCCTGTGTGGCAGGTGGCCTGGGCCCACCCCATGTATGGCAATATCCTGGCATCTTGCTCCTATGACCGGAAAGTCATCATCTGGAAGGAGGAGAATGGCACCTGGGAGAAGACCCATGAGCACTCGGGACACGACTCCTCAGGTACACAGCACTGTGGGGCAGGCCCCATCTTGGCCACCCCTCTCGCCACCTCCCTTCCCTCTGTCCCGGGGCTGTGATTGGCCTTCCTGCCAGCTGTGGCTGAGAACTAAAGAACCCCACAACACGGCAGCGTTTTTAGGTTTATTCACTTTAAGTACCAGACTTTATTCTCAGGGTATAAACCCTTCCTCCTTGTTTTGCTAAGGTAGTTTATGTGAAATGACACTTGTATATCATGGGGGTTTTTCTAATGTCCTTAGTTGAAAAAAAAAATCACAGCTGCCCCTGCTGATTTCTGCAGTTCTCTTAGGAACTCAGCAAAGCAGTCTGTCTTTAGTTGTGTCCACTGTTCACTGTGCCTCCCGCATCCTGCAGTGAACTCTGTGTGCTGGGCCCCCCATGACTACGGCCTGATCCTAGCCTGTGGGAGCTCGGATGGGGCCATCTCCCTGCTGACCTACACAGGCGAAGGCCAGTGGGAAGTGAAGAAGATCAACAATGCTCACACTGTAAGTCCAGCTCTACCTCCCTGCAGAGGGCAGCCCTGTCACCTGGCACGAGTATCCTGGGGGGAAGGGGGCCTGCAGGCTGTGGGCCAAGAAGGGTGGCAGGGAAGATATCGTGAGCCTCTGCTTTAGAACCAGCAGCTGTCCCTGCCTCCTTCAGCTCAGAGCAAGGAGGGCCACTGTCATGGAGGGTGACGTGCCCTACATAGTCACTGGGACCCCTAGGGCTGAGCAGCACTCTCTAGGAGGCGTCATAGAGATTTAGTTCTCTGTGCTCCTGTTTGTTGGACCTTAAGGTTGAAAAAGTCCAGAAAACCTTGTGGGCAGTGAGGAATACTCCCATTCCTCCAGTCTCTACTGTGGGTCTTATAATTCCGACAAAATTTTTGAAAGAAGCAAATTACTGATGTTTAAGGCTCACCCTGTCACAGCGTGTGTCAGCACTCCTTCCTTATGGCTGGGCAGCAGGGCCCTAGGAGTACATCATGCGCTTCACATTCTTTCATCAGTCAGGTTGCAAACAGTCTCAGCAGTTGTGATTAACTGCCCTGAGCTTGAGTCACAGTGACTCTGTGGCTAACTGCTAAACAATTTTATAGGATAACTGCATATTTTTAACACTCCCAGCCGCATTTGAGGTTCTAATCTCTCTGCATCCTGCCAATCCTTGTCTGTTTTTTTAAATTATTATTATAGCTGTCCTTGTGGAGTAGTAGCTTATTGTGTTTTATTTTAATTTTGCTAATCAAAACAATGCTGGGTATCTTTTCACATGATTTTGACTACTTGTATATCTTTAGAAAAACCCAATTCTGTCCACTCCTTGACCAGGCAAGTGCAGGGGACCATGACAAGCCTGCAGAAGCGTGACACTCAGCTTGCTTCTAGGGCTCCCTGTGAGGACAGACTGCTGTAATGAAACTGAAGTGGAAGGGCTGGGGAGAGAGCTCAGGGGCACAAGTGCCTGCCTGGCAAGTGCAAGGTCCTCAGTTTGATCCCCGGTTCCGCAAAGAAATTGAAGTGGAGCCTGCTATGGGCGCAGGCGGGAGAGAAGGTTCAACCAGCCAGGGAGGGGCAGAGGAGGGTGCTTCTGAGCACAAACTGCCATCGTACAAAACAAGAGTTCTGAGTCCAGAAAGGCTTCCTTTGCCTCCCCTGATTAGGAAAACTACTCATGTATAATCTCACCTAAAACAGAAAAACAGGTCAGGGTTGTAACTCAGTGGTAGAGCAATTGCCTAATATGCTCAGGGGCCTGGGCTCCATCTGTAGCACTGCAAGAGAAGCACAGAAAAAAATCAAGTGCATGTGTAAAATACTCAAGCGATGACACCAGCCAAGTGCCCATCAGCAGGGAGACATGGAGAAATGATGGTGAGCCCATATTTGAGAGCTACTACACAGCAATGAAAGAAATAGCTGTTGGTCCACACGAGATGGATATTTTTAAAATAATTATGCTGAGTGAACAAAGACCAAAACAAAAAATACTATGGATTCTATTGATCTAAAATTCTAGAAGATGCAAACTAATCTATAGTGAGCTGATCTGTGTTTGCCCACTTCAGAGGCTACAGGATTGAGAAACAGTTCAGTGGAAAAGGAGGAAACCTTTGGGTGCTGCCTATGTTCAGCATCTTGGTTATGGTGCTGGTTTACAAGGCATGCCTGTGTCAGAATTCATCAAACCTTGCACTTCTATGTGCAATTAAAGTTGGTTGTGGAGCCCAACATGTTGGCACTCACCTGTAATCTCAGCACTCAGGAAGCTGAAGCAGGGGGATCACTGAATTGGAGGCCAGCTGGGGTACATAGTGAGTTCAGGGTCAGCCTGAACTGCGTAGTGAGACCTTGTCTCAAAAAAGACCACAGGTGGCGCATGCGTATAATTCCAGTGCTTGGCAGGCTGAAAACAAGAGAATCACTGCTAGTTGGATCTGTGTAATGAGACCCTGTAGACCTTGTACTAAATACATTAAAAAAAAAAAAAAAAACAGGGCTGACGAGATAGCTCAGTGGTCTAAAGCGCCTGTTTAGGCAAGCTTAGGCAGGTGCAGGAGACCAAGGTTCAATCCCTGACACCACATGCCGCTCTAGCCCGGCCCTGAGGGCAGGCTGAACTGACCGAATGGCCAAAAAAGAAACATAAGACAAAGTTGCCTATGCCATTCACTGTGCTGGAGGGTTAATCTGGGTCATCTGAGTGGATTATGAGTCTCCTGAAGGGCAGCTGGTTGGTGAGAGAACTGACCTGAGTTCATCAGCTGGTTGGGAGGGGAGGCCTGGCCAGAGGACCGGGTGCGACCTTGAGATCTGCGTCGGGTCCCTGGCCTCTGCACACTGGCCCTGTGCTGTGCTGCCTGGCCACCGTGTCTGTCAGCAGCCTTGTGCTGATAAGCCCTGTCTAGAGCCAGCTGGTCCTTCACAATGTGAGTGTCATGTATTTTGTCACAGTGACAAAAGGCTGACCAACACAAAGCCAGTTTTAAAATGTACTTTGGTACATAAAGGACACAAACTGCTATCAGTGTGCAAGAGCACAGGGACTGGTGTGTGGTTCCTGAGGTATCTAGTAGAGGAAGAGCTTCAGACAACAGAAATGATATGCCAAGCATCAACACAAACGCAGTGACTCACAAAGGATCAAGACCAAGAGTTGTGAAGCCGCGTATGAGCCTAGGAGCTACACACACAGCAGAGCACAGCGCAGGCCCCTCCCCGCTTTTCTTTTTTGTACATGGGATTGGACCCAGAGCTTTTGCACCCAGCTGTGTCCCAGGTCCTTTTTTTTACTTCCAGATAGAAGCTCACTAAGTTGCCCAGACTGGGCTTGAACTTGGCCATTCTCCTGTGTCAGCCTATCAGAATGCTGGGATTACAGGTGTACACCACACTATAGTGTCAAAGAATGCATATTTGAGGAACAAAGCCAGGCAGGGAGGAAAGAACAGATGAGAAGTCTGGGTAGTGGGAGACAAAGAACTGTGTTAGGATGGGACACATGAGATCTTCTCAGATGGGCATCATTTGACCTGACGGTGGCTACAGAAATGTCTGGAGTGATTCTTCTATTTGCTGTGGGTTTTTGTTTTTGTTTTTTTTTTGGTGGGGGGGAGTGTTTGTTCGTTTTTCTTTTGAAACAAGGTTTCACAGTACACTTCAAACTGGCCCTCAGCTCACTTGCTAGCCCAGGCTGGCCTTGAATTTACAACAATCCTCCTGCCTCAGCCTCCCAAGTGCTGGGATTACAGGTATGTACCACAATGCCCAGCTTCCTTTTCTATAGTTTTCTAGTGATTTTTTAAAATTTCTCTTTCAGTAGGCCTGCATGTGTCCTCCTTTCATGTATTTGAAAAAGTAATGTATGCATTCCTTGTTGCTGCTCTTAACATGTACCTTGCAGAGCTGGGCCTTGTGAGGCACAGTTGTGAGTGGCTAAAGAGCACAGCGTCCTGCTGTAGAGAAAGGGCTGTGTCACCACATGTCTGCTCTTTGCAGATTGGCTGCAATGCGGTCAGCTGGGCTCCTGCTGTTGTACCCGGAAGCCTCATAGACCAGCCGTCCGGGCAGAAACCCAGCTACATCAAGAAGTTTGCTTCTGGTGGCTGCGACAACCTCATCAAACTCTGGAAGTAAGTGAGCAATGCAGACTCCTCAGAAGCCTTATGCCCTCCGCCTGCCACAGCTGGGAAAAGCAAGGTCATTGTCCCCCTCGTGGCCAGTAAAGTGCTGTTGATAATCTGCAAGGTCACTTGCAAAGCCACAGAAGCCTGCCCTTTTGTGCTTACCTGACTCCCAGCTGCTGGAGCTGAGGATGGAGAGAGTCCTTGCCTGAGGGTCTGCACACCTGGGGGAACTGCATGAAACAGGCCCAGCCTGTGCATGGGGACGGGGGCAGCATGGGCCTCTGGTTCTCGCTCCAATCTCCCCTAGGGAGGATGAGGACGGCCAGTGGAAGGAGGACCAGAAGCTGGAGGCACACAGTGACTGGGTTCGAGATGTGGCCTGGGCCCCCTCCATTGGCCTGCCCACCAGCACCATCGCCAGCTGCTCCCAGGTCAGCACAGACCCGAATGTGCCCACGCTGCTGTTGACAAGTCCCACCAGTGGCCTTCCAGAGGCTTGGCGAGACAGTCCTGGGAGGGAAAGAGAATTAGCGCGGTAGCACAAGGGTCACCAGGACATTTCTTGGCAGAGAGGGCTTATCCAAAGCCACAGTGGCTTCCCCGACCTTGGTGTGGTCAGGAGTGGACCCATCTACCAGCTATCCAGAGTTTGATATGTGTGTGTGTGTGTGTGTGTGTGTGTGTGTGTGTGTGTGTGTGTGTGTGTGTTACGTGTTGTGTGGTGTGTGTGTGTATGGCCAGCTCAGCCCACCTTAGAGGCAGGACTGGCCTGGCATGTGCCAGGAATCAAACTGCAGTCTCTTCACTTTCCTAAACTTGCCTAAGCAGGCACTTTAGACTGCTGAGCTAGCTCGCCAGCCCCTAAGTTGGCTTTTAGAAAGCTGTTCTAGTCAGATAATAACACAGACAACCAGAGAAATGACCCCACAGGCAGAAGCCTGAGAAAATCAAGTTAGCAATGCCAAGTCCATAGCTGAGACACCAGCAGCTGTGACAGGGACTGGTGTGAGGCTGCTGGGCCAAATCCTGGCCTGCTATGCGAGCTGCTGGGCCTTGGCCCAGACTCTCCCACCCTGCTCGCTGAGGCTTCGGCAGGGCTCTTCCCCACCCGATTCTAGCCTGTCTTCTAGGATGGCCGAGTGTTCATCTGGACCTGTGAAGACCTCTCGGGTAACACGTGGTCACCTAAGTTGTTGCACAAGTTCAATGATGTCGTGTGGCACGTGAGCTGGTCCATCACTGCCAACATCCTCGCCGTCTCAGGTGGCGACAACAAGGTACAGCCCACCTCCAGTGCCCCATGCAGGGTGGTGGGCCTGGGGTACAGGCACCCCAGCAGGCATGCAGAACCCTTTCTATCACCACACAAGCTGCTTGCGTCCCTCAACAGCTGAGCATCAGAAGACAGTTGCTTTTTCTGAATTGAAACCTCAGTATTCAGGCTTAATTTCATGGTGGGCCCTTCGCAAGAAGTTGGCATGGGGTTGCGGTTTGGGTGTGCTTCCTGAAAGGTCCAGCGTCGCTGGCCTGGGAGCTGGCCTGGCGCTCGTCCCTGCTTGCCAGGCCTGTTGTCAGTAGAGTCCTGCTGACAACAATTGGAGCATGTCTCTCTGTCACCATGGAATCACAGCACTCGGGCACACAGGGAGAAGCTGGAAGTGCAACCCTGCACCCCAGCCTCCAGGCTACCTCTTCTCCGTGGCGCTGTTTAATTAGTTCTGCATAAAGAAGCAAATACACAGTTAAGAAAACCTTTAAGCAAAAGGGAGACCACTGAAGGTTTTGTCCAAAACACTTAAGATGCGTATTTATGAGCATCAGTTATATAGGGCATAGTATTACACACCTACAGCTCCAGCACTCAGGAGACTGAGGCAGGAGGGTCACTGCAGGTCTGAGGCCAGCATAATAAAACCAGGTCGCCCAAAAAGAATCAGTCTACTGCTCCAAGATTTCTCATGTCCTGTTGTGTGCTATGAAGGCACAGAAGGTGTGAGACACAAGCATAGCAAGCAGTGACAAAATAGGCTGCTGCTGCTTCTCTGTAGACAGATTTTTTTCCTCCTTTTTTTGTCTTTTTGAGACAGGGTCTCACTATGCAGTTCAGGCTGGCGTTGAATTTACTTTTGTAGCCCAGGCTGGTCTCGAACTCACACTGATCCTCCTGCTTCAACCTCCCAATTTTTTTTCTTTTTTTAATTTTATTTATTTATTTGTTTGTTTGCTTGTTGTGTTTGTTTGTTTCTCTATTTATTCATTTTGTGGCTGGCTCAGCCTGCCCTGGTGGTGGCGCTGGCGCAGCATGTGGTGCCGGGGATCGAACTGCAGTCCCCGCAGTTGCCTGAGCCCTCCTAAGCAGGCGCTTTAGACCACTGAACCATCTCGCCGGCCCTTTTTTTCTTTTTTTAAATGTATTTGGTTGTTACAGGATCTCACTATGCAGCTCAGACTCGGGGTGGTTCTGTTTTCAGCCTCCCCAGTGCTGTGATTACAGGCATGAGCCACTATGCCCGGACTTTGGCAGGCTCAGCACTCCCTGGGAGCGGGGCTGGTGCAGCATATTGTGCCAGGGATGGAACCGGGGTCCCTGCGCTTGCCTAAGCAGGTGCTATAGCCTGCTGAGCTATCTGGATGGCCTTTCTTTTTTTGTTTGTTTTTTGTTTAGTTTACAGTAATGAGGGTTTGTGTTTTTTCTGGTTTTAGGGAGGGTTTTATCTTTTTGAGACAAGGTGTCTCTTCAGGCTGGCCTTAAACTCACTTTGTAACCCAGGCTGGCTTCAAACTCATAGCAATCCTCCTGCCTCAACCTCCCAATTGCTGGGATTACAGACTTTGTATCATCATGCCCAGCAAGTAGAATGTTGGGGCTTGGGGGTCTTTTTTACGTTGGGAATCACACTCAGAGTATTGTGCCTGCCAGGCAAGCTGTGCTGCTGAGCTATATCCTCAGTCCTTTTTAGTTTCTGATACAGTCTCATTAGGTCTCTTCGTTGCCCAGATTGGGCTATGACTTGCCGTCTTCCTGCGTCAGCTTTCAGAGTGTAGGATTACAGGTGTGTGCTGCCACACCCATGTACCTTTTTTTTAAGTTGTAAAAATATACATAAGATTTATGACTTAAACAGAAGTTCTGTCACTGAGCAGCTAATATGTAGAAAGCCATTTGTGAGTAAACTGCACCTGTGAAGTAGCTCTCTGTCCCCTGAGCCATAGTCTTACTTTCTGTCTCAGCAACTGAACAGGGCCCTCATAGACACAGTCACCACCTGGAGTGTGTCCTTCAGTGACAGCTCATTTCACAAAGGGCAGCATCCCCGAGCTCCACCTGTGTTGGCGTCCCCTTCCTTTTCCTCAGAGCTGAGGACAGCACTCACTCCCTAGAAGTGGAGAAGGGGTTCGTTCAGCTTTCCTTCGACGGCTGTTTTATGATTCTGCAGTGGGGCGGCCTGGTCTTTTGGGAACATTTCAGATGGAGGGACGCAGGCCAGGAAAGCTATGTGCAGGGATTCTCACCGAGCCCCTGCTGACTGCACACTTGTCCACAGCCACAGTGCTTAGGGTTCAGGCAGTGGAAACAACCCAGGTGTCTGGTAAACTGCATGTTACTCTGCTTTAAACAACAACAGCCACTGTAATCCCAGCACTGAGTGAAGCTGAGGCCAGAAGATCACAAGTCACAAGTCTGAGTTCAACCTGGGCAGCTTAGTGAGACCTCACCTCAAAGGAGTGGGGGCGAGGTTCAGTCTCTTCCAGAACTGAGGTTGTGGCAGCTTGGAAGAGGCCCAACCCCTCATAAGTTCCCGCAGGCCTGAGCAATACCTCCCAAGGCACTGGGCTGCAGGGCTGTGACTCATAGGGGGACTACATGACTATATATATATATATATATATATATATATATACACACACACACACACTAATAAACCCCAAAAAGGACCCCCCACCAAAAAAAAAAAAACAGGTTAAAAATACTAAGTAGCAGGCTGGTGAGATGGCTCAGTGGTCTAAAGGGCGTGGATCACAAAGTTTAGGCCACCACAGGGACCACGGTTCAATCCCAGGCACCACATGCTGCGCCACCACTGTGCCCCACTCCCCTCGCAGGCTGAGCTGGCCATAACACAAATAAATGAGGTTTAAGAAAATAAATTAAAAAAAAAAATACTAAGTAGCAATTACAGCCAGAAATATGTGATGCTGCTTTAACTAAACTAACAGAACAACAGTGACAAAGTTGAGTGGCCAAGAATAGGGTTTTCTGAAGGACAGAGCAAGGCCTTCAGTCCCAAGCAGCTGCCGCAAGAGGTTGTAAGTTTTTTTTGTTTTTTTTTTTAATTAGCGCTTTTTTATTTAATGTATTTGGATGTTGCAGGGTCTCATTACAGCTTGGACTGTTTTCAGTGCTGGGATGACAGGCATGTGCCACTATGCCTGGGAACTCTGCTGGCTCAGCCCGCCCTGGGCTGAGCATGTGGTATGTGGTGCCAGGGACTGAACTGTAGTCATATATATATATATATATATATATATATATATATATATATATATATATATGACTGGGGAGATAGCTCAGTAGAACAAGCGTTTGCCTGGCAAGCACAAGGTCCTGAGTTCAATCCCCAGTACCGTCAAGATTAAAAAAATATATATATATATTTTTTTTTTCTTTTTTTCTTTTTTTTTTTTTTTTTTATTTTTCTTTTTTTAATTCAGTCTCCTAAATTTTCCTCTCCAGGAGGAAACCTTTTTCAGTTCTCTACCATTTTTTCTGCCCTTGACCACAGAATTGTGTACTGATTGACCTGTATCTTCCTAGACCACAGCAGCTCTCAAACCTTGACATCAAAACTTATACGTAGGGGCCAGTGAGATAGCTCAGCAGACTAAAGCACCTGCTTAGGCCAGCGCAGGGACTGCAGTTCAGTCCCTGGCACCACATGCTGCACCCCCAGGGTGGGCTGAGCCAGCAGAGTCCAGGCATAGTGGCACATGCCTGTCATCCCAGCACTGAAAACGGGGATCACTATGAGTCCAAGCTGTGTAATGAGACCCTGCAACATCCAAATACATTAAATAAAAAAGCGTTCATTGAAAAAAAAAAACCTTACAACCTCTTGAGGCAGCTGCTTGGGACTGAAGGCCTTGCTCTGTCCTTCAGAGAACCCTATTCTTGGCGACCCCATCTTTGTCACTGTTGTTCTGTTAGTTTAGTTAAAGCAGCATCACATATTTGTGGCTGTAATTGCTATTTAGTATTTTTTAACCTGTTTTTTGTGGGTTTTTTGTGGGGAGTCCTTTTTTGGGGTTATTTTATTAGTACATGTTATGTAGTATGTAATTCTGTGAGGAACTAGTACATGTGTGTACCATGTCATAATTCTTTTTATGTCCCCTTTCCATTTGCACAGGATCTGTCTGTTTAAATCTTTTCACTCATTTACCTGTTTTTTGTTTTGTTTTGTTGTCTTTTTGAGACAGGGTCTCACTACATAGTTCAGGCTGGCCCTGAACTCACTTTTGGAGCCCAGGCTGGTCTAGAACTCACACCAATCCTCCTGCCTCAGCCTCCCAAGTGCTAGGATTAAAGGCATGCGCCAGCACACCCGGCTCACATTTACCTGTTTTTTATTAACTTTTTTTTTTTTTCTTCTTTTCTATGTATTTAGTACAGGGTCTCAGTATACAGATCAGACTCATAGTGATCCCCTCCTAAGGGATTACCACTTCCAGTCTCAGCACACCCTGGGGGCAGGGCTGGCATAGCACACTGGGGATCAAACCCCAGTCCCTGCACCTCCTAAGCAAGTACTTTAGTCTGCTGAGCTGTCTGGCCAGCCCTGTTTACCTATATTTTATTTATTTGTTTTTTTAATATATATTATGGCTGGCTCATCCTGCCCTGGGAGTGGGGCTAGTGCAGCATGCGGTGCCGGGGACCCAACCACGGTCCCTGCAGTTGCCTAAGCAGGTGCTTTAGACCACTGAGCCATCTCCTATATTTTAATGAGTGAATGTAAGTGCTGTTTTGCCACAAGCTTGGAGCAGTTTCGTTTGGTTGGTTGATTTTGTTTTGTTTCAGCTTTTTCCCTCTGCGTAGCACTAAGGATTGTAAGCCAGGGCCTTCACACTGACTGAGCTACATCCCCAGGCCTGTTTTTATTTTTTAATTTTAGGACAAAGTCTTGATAAGTTGCCCAAGTTGGGCCCAAATTTCAAATTTCAGCACTTCTGTCTTGGCCTCCCAGAGTGCTAGAATTAGAGCTAGGCAGCAGGGAGAGGTCACTGAGACCTGTGTGTTTGGTGACTGCAGGTGACGCTGTGGAAGGAGTCGCTGGATGGCCAGTGGGTTTGCATCAGTGACGTCAACAAGGGCCAGGGCTCTGTGTCGGCCTCTGCCACAGAGAGCCAGCAGAACGAGCAATGACAGCAGCAGAGCCTGTGGGACCCCAAGACAGTGACAAACAGCTGGGGGTAGCCCTGCTCCCACGCAAACGTCCCGGAAGCAGGTGCAACGCGGCCAAAGCTCGGGCTTCTGCCTTAACGTGACTCGGACAGCTCACCGTGTCCTGCCCGGCTGAAAGCACCCATGTTACAAAGAAGAAACTACAGATGACGTCAGATCTATCCCTGTAAACTACTTGGGCCATTTTTAATGTACTTTTGGGTTCAGGCATTATTTGGGGAAGCTGTTTCTAAATAAAATCATCCTACTTATTCTTGTCGCCATTTATCCAAAGGCTCCACAGCCAGGCTGCCACTCATCTTCCTGGTTCGCTTCCCCTTCCACAGAGGAGATGCAGTGATGCAGGAGAGGTCCTCAATGGGCGGCCAGCCACAGTGCTGACCCGGCCACAAGGAGAGGCTCTGAGGACACACAGCACAGCCCCAACTCTCCAGAAGGCCTTAGCACGTGGTCAGGATTGTCCCCTGCCCAGAAAAGCCAACGCCAGCGCCCGCCATCCCACTCCAGGTCTTGAGCTCTGCATCACAGCACGGTGGGACTCACAGCGGAGCAAGGCCACCCATACCCATCACTCAACCACACAGGGCAGCTCTGCGGCCAACGCTCTTGTTTCTCCACAGCAAAAATTGTTTTTGGGAAAAGAATTTTTACATCTGAAGTCTTTAATCACAATACTGACACAGAAGAAAGTGGAATTGCATAAGTCAGGCAGGCATGGTGCTGCACACCTGTAATCCCAGCACTTGGGAGACAGAGGCAAGAGATGGCTGTGAGTTCAAAGCCAGCCTGGGCTGCTTGGCAAAAACCTGTCTCAAAAACAAAAGTGGACCTGCTTTGGTTGAGGTGAGGCTAGTGAGGCCAGGGCCTGCTCCACACAGCCTCCACATCATTCTACTGAGATTGAACAACGCGTTTGCTTCCAATACCAAGATGAAAGGCCCAGGAGCTAGGGATATTGACAGGCCCTTCCCTCTCTACAGACTTGTTGACCCTGATAAGCCTCGCCTGCCTCAGCAGATGATTAGTGGGTCCTGAGCAGGTGGTCCTCAGTCACCCTGTGGCTAGGATAAGTGGGGCACATGAAATTACCATGGCAACATTCATGTTTTTAGTGCTGATCATGTGGCTAGACAGCGGCCCAAGAAGCCATTGAGGGCCTCGTGCTGCAGCTAGAGTGGAGCCACTTCTCACAGCTGTGCTAAGGACCGCTGTGCATCTCAAAAGCTGTGTGTGCACCTGGCGTTAGGGCTTCAACGTAGGGAAACAGACCTGAGACGATGCTAGTTTGAGTTGGATATCCCAGTGCTCCCCTTTCAGTACCATAAATACACCCCAAGTCAGTAAGGTTATACAGGGCACAGACCCTAGCTGACATAGAACATTAAACCCCTCAATGCGTTTCAATACTAGCGTTGGAACCCCTAATAAATATAGCAAGGCCCTGTATCAAAGTCAAAGGGCCAGAAATGTAGTTCAGTTCAAAGATTAAGAATCCCAGTACTACCAATAAATAAATTTAATCATATATCAAGTTAATGTAAGAAAAAGTCCCAAGTGACTTTAACAAAAGTTTTGACTATATGCTGGAAGGCTTCATTTTATAATTTTATGCTTGGTAGTAATTTAGGACTTTTTCTTCTTCACTTTTTGAGGTAGGGTCCCACTGTGTTGCCGAGCCTAGCCTCAAACTTACAGCAGTCCCGCCTCAGCGGCCCAGGTGCTGGGATGCAGGATTCTTAATATTCTGACACCTTAAAATAAAGCAAGACAGCTTACTTATGTATTAGAAACCAGTATTGCCTGCCGTGCTGGCCCTGCTGCAGGATATGCTGAGGCAGCAATTGAGACCAGGTGTGGTGGCGAGTACCTGTAATCCCAGCTCTTGGGAGGCTGTGACCAGGTGGATCACTCATCCCAGGGAGACAGGATGGAGCAGGGCTTGACCCCGAGCTCAAGGTCAGCCAGACTGACATGGTGAGAACCTGCTCAAAATACACACAAAGTGTACACACAAACTGCTTACTTCAGGAATTTTTCATGTAATATTCTCAGATCACAGGCGACCTCCACTAACTGAAACTATTGGAAGTGAAACTACAGAGAAGAGCAGAGTGTATTACTGTGTCAGTAAGAATGCATATTTTTTTACTTTTAAAAATATTTCTTGGAGGGGCTGGGGAGATAGCTCCGTGGCACAAGTGCCTGTGTGGCAAGTGCAAGGTCGTGAGTTTGAACTCCTGTCCTGAAAAAAAAAAAAAGAAAACCCAAAACAACAAAAATATTTCTTGGGGCTGGGAAGATAGCTCAGGGGCACAAGTGCCTGCCTGGCGAGTGCAACGTCCTAAATTCCATCCCCGGTTCTGCAAATAAAAAAGAACATGAAAAATATATATTTCTTATCTCTGCACATAAAAGTCCTAAAAGCAATAATATTAAAACATGACATCCAGAGGTGCACTTATAATGCCAGCTACTGGGGAGGCTGAAGCAGGAGAGAGACCAGCCTGGGCTATAAAGTGAGTTCAATGCTGGCCTGAATGGCATAGTGAAATCCTGGCTCACACAGAAGGAAAGGGAGGGAGGGAGGAGGGAAGGAAGGATAAAAGGAAAAAAGTTCTACCTCTTTTAATATTTAGATCTTCGATCCATTTTGATTTTAGTGAATGGTGAGTGATGCAGCTCTAGTTTTAATCTTTGGCATGCAGAAAGTCACTTTTCCGAGCACCATTTGTTAAAGAGGCTCTTCCAGTGAAGGTATTTCAAAATCAGGTGGCTGGGTGTGTTTGGAGTTGTTCCTGCATCTTCTCATCTGTTGCAGTACCATGATGTCTTTATCATAGTGACTTTGTAGTATAATTTCAAGTCAGGCATATCTCTCGCTATGCACTAAACTAAAATCAAAAAGGATCAAAGATCTAAATATTAAAAGAGATATACTAAATCTGCTGGAAGATAGAATAGGTAGAACTCTTTTTTCGTGTGTGTGTGTGTGTGTGTGTGTGTGTGTGTGTGTGTGTGTGTGCCTTCTCCATTGGTGGTGGCAGTGTAGACTGATGCAGCCACTGTGGAAATCGGTATGGAGATTCCTCAAAAGACCAGGGTTAGAGGTTCCATTTGACCTGGTTGTTCCCCTTGTTGGTATCTTCTCCAAAACACACCATGGTGGTACAAACACACCCATGTTTATAGCAGCACAGTTTGTAATAGCTTGATCTTGGAAACAACCCAAAGGCCCATCAGCCAATGATCGGACAAAGAAAATGTGGAGCTTTCCACCACCACTCTTAGCCTCTATTTTTTTCATATTTCGAAACCTTACACACACACACACACACACACACACACACACACACACAGAGTGAAACTTGTGCACATTCAAATTTTGTTCTGGGCAGCAAGCAGTATTTTAAAATCAGAAAACAATTACCTGAGATAGTTGTTACATACAGATTTGGACGCCCCATCCAGAGGACTAGGTAAGGCCTATGCTTCCTCAGCATCTAGAGCGCTGCACGGGCCTGGGGCCCGGAGCTGGGCCTCACCCAGCCCAAGAGCTATAGCCCTCACAGGGCTCACCCCGGAGCTTGGGGACTGGCGTTGCTAGGGACACTTGCACCAGTTCCCACCCAGATGTGCTGCCAGAGTCAAACTGCTGAGCTTCAAAGCTCAAGATTCTAACAAGTCAAATATTTTGTTAATAAAGTGTTACGCTGAGCCGACACATGGGCTAAATAAATTAGAACTTTATTACATTCAGGAGGATAACCCTCAAGAGGATAGTGTTGGGGTTCCACTAGAAAGTGCTGGAAAAAATAAAATAAAAATAAAAAAAAAAAGAAAGTGCTGATCTAGAAGTCATGGGAGCCAGGAGAGAAAGAAATCACCCAATCCCAAACTCCAGGAGTAAAACTTCTTTCATAAACCCAGATGAGGGGGCCAGAGAGATAGCTCTGTGGCACAAGTGCCTGCCTGGCAAGTACAAGGTCATGAGTTTGGGAGTTGTTCTTGTTTTTTTTGTTTGTTTGTTTTGTTTTGTTTTGTTTTTGGTGGTACCAGGGATTGAACTCAGGACTTTGTGCTTGACAGGCAAGCACTTACTCCACTGAGCTATCTCCCCAGCCCCATGAGTCTGAACTCCGGTCCACCAAAAAAATAAAAAGAACAAACAAAAATAACCCCAGATGGCCTCAGTTAGACTAAAGCTTGGCTGAACTGATTTAAAAAGTAAGCATACAACTATAATCCCAGCTCTTTGGGAGGCTGAGGCAGGAAGACCAAAAGTTCAAATACACCGTGGGCAACTCACCAAGACTCTCTGAAACTAAAATGGGCCGGGATGTAGCTTAGTGGTACAATACCCCTGAACTGGCTCCCCAGTGCCCCAGAGTGGGGAGTGGATGGCAAGCCATCTGATCCTCAGTACAATGTAGCACAAAGAGAACGGAGAACTCTGTCCTCAGGCAGCACACACAGGCAGCACTGTGCTCAGCAGGGACAGGCCTTTGCCTGCCCTGGGGCGGCTCTTCAGGGAATGCTGGCGAGGAAATCTGCCCACCAACAAGAGGACAGAGAAGCCAACGCCACCCAGCCATGCTGGGCTGCAGAAGCCGCTGCTGCTGGCCAGGGCTAGCTTGTTATCCAGGCTGACAGAGCCTAGAAGTAGCCTCACAGCCTCCCCCAGATCAGCCTTTCCCGGGGACCCCCACTTCTTTCCCGTCCAACAGCTGTGGTGGGCTGTTCAGCCTTCTGAGCGTCTCATCTCCTGCCACCTTTGTCACTCTGGACTCCACGACATGCAGCCACATGCCATTCCACGGGGGCCACGCTGTCCTGAGATAATGTGGGTGTCAGTGTTTGCTCAAGGGTGGGTATCTAAGATCCAAAGGCAGCTCCTTTAGGCCTCCCTCAGGCGGGCGGCCCCTCTGTGCCAGCAGGCACAGCTCACCTGCCACCACTCACCAGATTCAGGGAGCTCTATTTGGAGAGCTGGGGGATGTGGTCTGGAAAAGTCTCCAGGTCCCTTCTGAGGGCTTCAGATTTCTTTCCCCAGTCTCCATCTCCAGCCAGACAGAGGGCTGAGCTCAGACAGTGACAAAGTCCTAGGGCCCTGGTGTCATGCTGTTCTTCTGGAATTAAAGATGGGCTGTTCTCCATGAGTTAGCTCCCCATAGGTCCCCCACTCTACTGAGGGGTTCGGCCCAGCCCAGCCTGTGCTTCCAGCTGTCCCTACTTTCCACCCCACCCCCAGTCCTTCTGGTAGGGCATATGGCCATGTGGGCATCGACTTTGCTGCCAGTGTCTGGCTCATGGCGCTGCTGGCCAAGGAGGTGGCCAGTGAAGGAAGGACACTGAAACAGGCGTAGCGGTGCAGGCTGAGCCTGGGGTGTGCTCCAGACCCGTGTGGCTCTGGGAGAGGCACGGCCCTCCTGGCGATCAGCTTACCTTCCAGTGAAGTAAGGGGTTCAGCTTCCCAGGGCTCTGAAGACTTTCCAGCTCTTGCCTCACTTCGCAGTTCTCTCCCCGCACATCCCTCCAGACAGCTGGGGTGCTCTAAGACAGCTCACTCCGACCTGGGTTTCAGTGTGACAATGCCCAGGAAGCCATGATCCCGGGCTGCTGGCATCTCCAGGTGGTGGTGAGGCATGTCCTCCCAAGTCCCGTGTACAGTGACACCAGCCATTATCTTCCAGTGGGTTCTTTCGGGTTATAAATGCCCTCACCCGCCCAACCTCTAGTCCTTAAGGGGTCTGCATCCCAGGCACTAAGCATGGGGCCTCAGTGGTGTGACCCACCTATGGGGACAGCACAGGAGGACCTGAGCCAGGCCTACACCACAAGACTCCCCCTTCTGGTTTCGATCAGGTCCCGCCCAGAATGGGCACTGTTAGCAGAGGGAGCAGCCTCTGCTGTCGGCTGGGCCAGAGGTATATCTCAGTGCTAAGCACACATGAAGCCCTGGGTTCCATTCCCAACACAGCAAAAAAACAAAGCAAAACCCCACAGCAGGCCAGGTGTGGAGGTGTACACCTATGATCCTAGTACTCAGGAGGATGAGACAGGAGGATCACTGCTAGTTTGAGGCCAGTCTGGGCTACAAAGTGAGTTCAAGGCCAGCCTGAACCACACAGTGACAGCTTGTCTCAAAAAAAAAAAAAAAAAAAAAAGACCAAAACCATAAACAAACAAAACCCCAAATGCCATATCCTGACCAGCAGGGTCAGCTGGGGCAGGCACACACAAATACAGACGTCATACGTACCCTGCCAACCCAGCCATTTCAAGGGTGCCTGAGTTGACTGCTTATGCTTGAGGTGGGGGCGCTTTTGGTTTCTAGGGAATGTCAGTCAGCCCAAGGCAGCTGGGCCACCTCGGAGATGGGCTCGCTGGATGAAAGCAAACAGTAGTCTTCCTATATAAGGCCCGGCCTGGCCCTGTGCACCACCTCCACCAGAGTCCAGGTAGGTGCAGCCGTTGACTCCTTTTGGGTGCGCACGTGCATGTCCAGGTTTAGCTTGCATGTGTCCGCTGGCCATTCCTCTGGGCCTCAGCAGGTACATCTCAACAAGACAGCCTCAGTCAGGTTGGTTGCTCAGGTAGCTTTCCGCAGGTGCTGCCCCAACTGTCACACCCCTGGGGGACCCTGCTGGTTTAGCTTCCTCAGCTGGAGAAGAAAATCCCAGCACAGGCTTCTCTAGGCCTGAGATGAGTTGGGGGCAGACTCTGCAACCTCCATCTGCCTCAGGGGTCCTACAGCTTGGTGGAGCTCCCTGCCCAGCACTGTTCTGGAAGGCAGAGCACAGCCTCTGTTCTCTCCCACCATGGGGATTGTCAGAAGGGCCCTTGCTCGTCAACAGTCACAGATCCAGGTCAGAAGTCCCAGCAGCCCCATGGAGGACGTGGCAAGCTGCCTGAGACTCTCCCCTCAGGCCCACCCATCCTGCCCTATTGAAGGAAGCATGATCTCGGCGGGGACCCTCTGCAGCCTGCTGCTCCTCGGCGTGCTTTGGGTGGACTTGGCCATGGCCGGTACCAGCTTCCTGAGCCCCGAGCATCAGAGAGCCCAGGTGAGCGCGTCCCCCCAGCCCCTGCTCTGACCACAGATCCTGCCACTCAGCAGCATGGCCGCTACCCAGAGCACAGCACTCTTGAGGCCATGGGGGCTAAGAAAGATCTCTCCTTCCCAGCAGAGAAAGGAGTCCAAGAAACCGCCTGCGAGACTACAGCCCCGAGCGCTGGAAGACTGGCTCCACCCAGAGGGCAGAGGGCAGGCAGATGTGGCAGAGGACCTGGAGATCCAGGTTTGTGCCCCATGTATCCAAGGGCTTGCTGTTTGTGGCATGGGTCAGGGAACAGGCAGGGAAGCAGCTGTGACCAGAACACTGTCCACAAGCTGGTCGGGAACTATAAACTAGCCCCAACGGCTGAGCTTTGCACACAACTCCATGCAGAGAAAAATGTCTGGAAGTAATTTTTCCACAAAAGCACAGGAACATAAGACAGAGCCAGGGAGGAAAGGCACTGGGGGAAGGGGGGATGCCAGGTGGTTTCAGGGGGGCCAGCAGGGGCCTCAAAGGCTGGAATGCAGAGATGGAGTGCTTGGAGATAGGAACACCGGGGAACAGGCTGCTACCCCCATGTGTAGACAAAGTGGACCAGTTCTGTTTGGTTTTGGTAACAGGAACTGAACCTAGTACCTTTACATTGAGCTCTGAGCCCTTTTTGATTCTGAGACAGGGTCACGCTAAGTCACTGAAGTGCCAGGGCTGAACTGAAGCTTGGGATCGTCCTGTCTCAGCCTCCTAGAGCCGTGGGATTACAGGAGTGCACCTCGACACTTGGCTGTGACAAATCTTGCATGGGACTAGGAAAACCTACAGAGACAGTGCAGGATTATCAGGAGGAAATCTGTAACACTTACCTTGAGGCTGGCCCTAGCTTGGAAGCTTTAGGGGGCACAGGTGGCCGAGTGAGGCTGGGATCCCCTGGGGTGAGCCCAGCAGTGGCATCTGCTGCCCTGCAGGACCCCTCCTACTGTGCTCCCTCCATGTGAACTGAGGTCTCACACGGGAAGTGCAGCTGCCTTGCTGTTAGGGGCTCTGCTCTCCGCCAACCCCATCCATGCCTCAGCGGCTGGGCCCACAGCCCTCCAAGGCTCTCTGGAGCTCTTCCAGCAACCTCCACGGCCTCTCCTCACCACCGCAGGTCTGTGCTGCACTGCTCAGTGCTGGCCCATCACTCAGACCTTCACACTAAGCTCCGCCCCTGCCCTTGCCGGCGTTGGACTCACTTTGTAGCCCAGACTGGCCTTGAATTCATACAGATCCTCCTGTCCCAGCTTCCTGAGTGCTAGGATTATAGGTGCAAGCCATCGTGCCTGGCCCATGTTGTTAAAATTCTGTGTCAGGGTCTTGCTAAGTCATCGAACTGCTTAGGCCAGGCTGGAACTTGTGGTCCTCCTTTTTCCCGGGGTACAGGATTGCAGGGATGTTCCCTGTGCCCTGTGCCCCGTACCTGGAATTCTTCACATCTTCACAGCAGCCCCGTCACCACCCCTTCCACAGTGCAACCTGCTCCTCCAGTTACCCAGATGAGGGTCACAGCAGGTACTGGGACCAATGGGGGCTTTCCTGGAGCTGTGCTGGTGCAGGGCTGTACCTGGACTGACGGAGGGGCACAGAGGGGCACTTTTCACCACATGCAGCTCCTAGAATCTGGGGAGCTGTGTGGAGGGGCAGGGAATGCACACACCACAGCCCCGCAGCCCCCTGAACATGGCAGGGCTGTCCTGAGGGCCCAGCTTTCTGGTCTCCAGAGAGCTGGCTGTGCTGAGTGTGTGCCAACTGGAGCCCAGGCCCGACCCAGTCTTGCAGTCAGGGAAGGGCTGCAGGAGTAGTGTGTGGAGAGGTTAGGGAAGGGGACCCTGAGCCAGTGCCCGGGACACTGCAGGAAAGGCCAGGCCTGGTCCTTTCAGCCATGCAGTGGTCTCCTCTGCTTGCTGTTCTACCCGTTTTTGTTTTTGTGGCACTGAGTATCGAGCCCAGGGCCTGCCCATGTCAGGCAAGCACCCTACCACTGAGCCACACTTCAGCCCACGTCCTACCTCATTATGTGTCACTGCTCTCTACCATAATCCACAGGGTAGCAGCATGGTATCATGACCCCCTGTGTAGACAGGAGACAACTATTCAGAGAGGGGAATTCGAGGGCCAGAGGGGAGCAGCCAGGGCCCTGGTCAGGGCCCACTACAAACCTGCCCTCCTGCTATCTAAGGAGGAGTCCTACCCCACTGCTTTCCCAGTTCCTGTCCTTTGCTCCAGTCCCAGTCACAGGAAAGTGGCCCAGAGCTGCCCAAGGCCATCCTCTGTGACCCTCCCCAGACAGAAGCCTTTTTCCATAGTGTGGAAGTCTTGGTCAACAAGCCTCAGGCTCGCAGCAGGCTTCCCGAAGGCAAGGAGCTCCACTAGCTCAGGTGAGAAAGCAGTCTCCAGCCCAGGCCAGCTACCAAGAAGCCTAGCACTGAGGTAACTGGCCTTGGAGAAACAGCAGTCCTTGGCGAGAGCCAGCAAAGGGCACCTGGAAGCCGGGGGTACAACCGGTAAGGACATGGGAGGCCACAGTACAGCCGAAGCCCTGAGTGCCACCAGACTCCTCCATTCTGACTCCACCTCCTCACCTCAGGCCCTTCCATCTTCCTCAATGATCACACACACACACACACACACACATCAAATCACTTTTTTTTTTTTTTTTTTTTGCTTTACGGGGGATTGAACTCAGGACCTTGTACTTTCCAGGCAAGCACTTATTCTCCTGAGCTATCTCCCCGGCCCCCAAATCACATTTTGAATGGCAAGGGTTTTTTGAGACAAATTCCTCGATCCACACTGAACAGATGGGCCACACATGGGCCACCTTTGCACTCCAGGGCTTGCTTGGGTCCCTTGAGGCACATCTCCCGTCAGACCAGCCAGCTGCTTCCTTGGGGACTGGCAGACGGTCTGATCACCCCTCACTGGCCCAGGGTAAGAAGAAAAATGGGTGTTGTCCAAAGGAAGGAACAAGAAGTGCCAGTTTCTTGAAGCTACCAATCGGCCTTCCCCCACCTTGAGGTGAGACACATTTTTCAAAGGGACCACATGGTGGTTCCCACATCAGGACTTCTGACCCTCAAGGAACACCAAAGTGTGAGGTGACAGAAAGAATCAGGCCACCAAGACTGATGGGACCGCAGGCCTTGCATATTAGGGCTCGGTGGGCTCCAAACCCTTCCACGCCCTTGCACAGGTCCCGAAGCCTCCGTAGGCTTTACTGTGAGGTGGGGGAGACCAGAGCACCAGGCTCCTTCCCAGCACTAAGTGGCCTTCATGGACACATGCAGACATCTGTTGACAATGCACAGCCCCAAGGGTGTGTGTGACCTGCAATGAACTATCTCAGAGAATGCTTGGAAACAAGGGAAAGGAGACTCCCAGAGGAGGGCAAAACAGAGGTACAGAAAGAGAGGATCTGCCTAGAAGCTCCCTTCTAGGAAGCAGCCAGCTTCCGGTTTGATTTCCCTTGTGTCCACAGGCAGAAGCACAGCTGAGGGAGGCAGAGGCGGGACAATGAGAAGAGAAAGTTGGGTGAGGAGGGGCAGGATCACCTTCTGAGCTAGCAGCCTGCAGACTGGGCAGATAGTCCGCACCCCCAAACCTCTCTGTTAGGGTTTAAACTTTCACTGACAGCAATTCAATCTCCTGTCTTTCAAAGCCAGAACAGGGAACATGCTAGGGGACTCCACAGCTTCTCAGCAACCCACAAGAAGCTAAGGCCAGAAAACATGGGGCACTAGAAGGTGAAGGAGCAGCTGCAAGTGGAGGGGGGCTCAGGCAGAGGGGGAAGTGTCACCTGGCATATCTGCGGGCACACCCCACCCCAGAGCCTCCTTGGAGAGCTGTGTCTGTGTCAGAGTGCAGCCTCTGATACTTCCCTCATCGCCCTCTCTCCTAGTTCAATGCCCCATTTGATGTCAGCATCAAGCTGTCGGAGCCTCAGTACCAGCAGCACGGCCAGGCCCTGGGGAAGTTTCTTCAGGATGTCCTCAGAGAAGAAGCCAAAGGTGAGTCACTGGCATGGGATCCAAACAGCAGCCCAGCCTTCCTTTGGAGCCAGTTTTCTTCCCTACACCTGTGTCCCCAATTCCTCTTTGCTGTTAGTGCAGGAGGCTGGGGACTGCTGAGTGGCTCACCAGGGGTGACAGAAAGTCGGTATTCAAAGCCCCTGCACCAGCTCAGCCCAGCTGAACCTCAGCTTTCTCTCTATACATCAATGCTCGGGGCTGCTGGGAGAGAGCAACGCCCCTCAGCGTTAAGGCACCTTAGCTATAAGCTCTGTCCTCAAGGAAAGGTCCAAGGGCTACGACAACATTCCAAACAGGCTCTACAACCAAACAAGCAAGGCTTTGGGTTTTGTTTCAAATCTTTCCATGATGGAGGGGGCACAGTTATCTGCAAAGCACCTTCCTCTCAAGCCCAGTGAGCGCCACATCACGAGGTGGTTAGGGTAGCGCTCTGCTGCAGCAGATGAGGGCCCTGCCCAAGGTCACAGCCACATGCAAGTCCGACGTCCAGCTCCACAGCACAATGTGGAAGGAAGCCACCTTTGCAGGCTGCAGGATGGGCCCCCGAGCTCTGACTTGACCTCTTCCATTCCAGAGGCCCCTGCTGACAAGTGACACCACAGGACGGTTCCTCTTCCTGCCCTCTCCCAGTGTTTTTGCAACAACTCCCAACACCTTTGTGCTATTTAAGAGGTGAATAAAGGCTCCAATTGCATAGCAAAAGTCCACACTGGGAGCTTACTCCATCAGAGGGAAGGCTGGCATTGTAAACTCCTGGAGATGCAGGACAAAAGAGCTCTGGAGGGGGCAACAGGATGAGGGAACTGAGGGGGGAGATAGACACAGAGCAGCTCACTGACACCAGAGGAGCTCAGGAAGAGACAGCAGGCACTGATGGATGCAAAATGTATAGGTGAGAACATTGAAATCAGCATCCACTCGAGGTCAATCACCAAGATGACACAGCAGGACGAGAATGTTCACGAGTAAGTTTGAATCAGACACCAGTAGGTGCTCAACAGTGGCTCTTAACCACTCATCAGACAAGGCTAAAGTCCTCCTCTCCTTTCCCCTTGGCCTGGCCAAGCATCAGCCCTCCTCTGGTGCCACAAGCTACGACCTGGGTGGCCTCCTGAATAGCAGCTGGCTACCCCAAAATACTTCCCACCCATAGCTCCCAGTGGATAAGGGGTTCACCTCCGTCCCATGGCTAAATTGGGTCAGAACATTGTCTTCTGGGGAGGGACAGATGTAGTGTGCTGGCCGCGTAGAATGGTGTCAATCTGAGCTGGTGTGGAAAAATGGGTTCCACCACTGCACCATCCTTACAATCCCATGTAGCAAAGAACACACAGGCTGTCTGTAAAGCCAAGTGTCTCCTAGAGTCATACTCAGGCCACCCACACCCAGTGCAGTGACACCAGCCAGACCTGGTGACACCTGAATCTCAACCACCAGCAGGTTTGAGGAGCGGGTATGCACAGGTATCATCAACATCCTCTGCTTCTTTCACTCTCAGGTCCCACCCGCACCTTAAGAACCCACAGCAGAATAAAACCCGCTCCCTGGCTCTTGCAGAAGAGAGGCAACTGTATCACACAGGCCAATGACCCTGCCAGGCACAGGGTAGGTGTGACTTTAGGCTTGGCACAGCTGCAGTACCTGGAAAAGGGGTCCTGCTGCCCCTTGGGCAGACAACACACACACTCTTCCCTTTCTAAGCCAACCACACACTCAGGAGAACTCAGTATCACTGCTGGCCCCACACAAGAACCAGCCTGAGCTAGTCATAACCAAGAGAAAAGTCATGAATACAGCAACTGAAGGTATCTGCAGTGAGGTGGGGGATGGGAGGAACAACGGGAGCAGAAGCAGAGTAAGAACCTTCCCCACCCGGCCAACCAGGCCCTGCCAAGGGCACCTAGTACAGCAGCCTGGGACACTTAACCCAAATCTCAACCACACCCTACTCTTGCTTGGCACTCACGGCCACAGTGAAGGCTGGGGGTTCAGAGCCTTGGCAAGCAGTTCAGGAGCATGGTGAAACAGTACCACTCATTGGGCTAGGCAGACAGAAGCCAGGCCCCCACGTGATGCCTCCTATCCTTCAACAAAGACTTTCCTTCCCTGCCCCCACTGGCCCGGGGCAGTCCTTCTCTCCTGGGTGGCTATAGGGTGGGCGGTGTTGGGCACCAACTCTGTGTCATAAGCCAGGATGAAGTGCAGCTGCTCACATGGAGCATGGTGCCTGCTGGAGGCTCTGAGCATCCCAGCCACTTCCTGTGTCCCTGCTGCACACCAGGAAAGCCTACTAAAGGAAGAAAACTAAGTTGAGGAAAACCAGGTAATTTCCCCAAGGCTACAGAGCAAACACTGAACTCATGCTGTCTTAGCCACCACCTCCTAACCAGTGTTTCCCTGGCCCTGCTGCCTAGGCTCTGGGGACTGCCTGCTTGCTGGTTTTTTTTTTTTTTTTAAATGTCTTTAGTATAGGGTCTCACTATGTAGATTGGACTCCTAGTGATCCTATTTTCAGTCTCCCAAGCATTGGGATTATAGGCACGCAACACCATGCCCAGGCTCAGTCGCCATCTCAGAGTACCTCTGGATCAGGGACGGCATGACACACTGGGGATCTAAACCCCAGGCCCTGCACTTGCCTCAACAGGCGCTCTAGTCTTCTGAACTATCTGGCTGGCCCCTCCTTGCTGTTTATGGTGACCGAGACTTTGCATATGCAAGGCAAGCATCCTATCACTGGAGTATCAGTAACCTTGACCCAAAAGAGTTGCTGAGCTGTGTACCTGGCAGGTATCAAGGCATTTAAAAAAAAAAAAAAATTCCCTTACAAAAAAACCTCTGTATGTGTTCTATAATTAGTATAGGAGCACATGTTGAACATGTCACACGGGGAGATGTGCACTCAAAACCACACAGGAGCCGTGTGAACAAGAAAAGCCAACACCCATCCCACCTACCTCACTAAACCTGAACCCACTTAACACCATTAACAGCAGAGATCGGGGTGGGAGCTGGCCACCACAGGCCAGCTGACTGACAAGTCTGTTCACTCACCTGCTCTTTATCTCAGTGGCTACTCTCTCGTTTTATAAAAATGATGCAAAAACTAGGGTACTGGCAGTACTTAAGTTACTATGAGTCCCACACTCAAGTGCAAGATAGATGAAAATGCCAGAAAAGCTGGGTGCGCAGGCTGAGAAGGATCATCAAGTTTGAGGCCAGCCTGGGCCACATAGCTAACTCAAGGCCAGCCTGGACTACAGTCAGACCCTATCTCAAAAAAAGGAAAGCAGCCCAGAGCAGTACATGAACCATGAACAGCCCATCACTGAACACTCAACCATGTGTTCCACTAGGAAGCAGGCCAAAGCCACAGAACACAGAGGAAACACAGGATTGAGAATTCTGATTTGTTCAGGGCCAGGAAGCCTCCTTTCCAGTTTGTGCATGTGTGAAAATTTGCTGGGTAGGAGTGGTAAAGCATACACCCAGAGCACATCCCTAGACTGAAGGACAAGAGCTCACAAAGAATGTAAAGGCAGTCTTCTGAAGTTTACCCAGAAGCATGAGTTCACATCCCAAAACCCAGCACCACAGATTTATCAGCACCCCGTGATGTTTCCTCCCACCACACTGCTACGGAGAAATGAGACGCCCTGCACAGAAGTGCAACTTGCACGGAATGGACTTGCTGGGCAGTGAAATGGGAGCTAATGCTCATGGGTGTGGTGTCTCCACATGCACCAGGTCTTCTCATATTGCACAACAGTGCTGCGAGGTACAGGAATATGTAAGAATGTCTCAGGCTTTCCGACGTCCAGGTGTAAGGCTGGCCAATCACCAGACTAAACTAGTGGCACTCAGACACATCTCAACAGACATGGACAACACAGAAGGCGGTGGCTGGAGGATCCATCACTTTATTGTCAGAAAGAGACAGCCAAAGATAGGGACATACAGAGGCATTCTGGCCACAGAGCAAGAACAAATCAGTCGCCCAAAATCCAGAATAAAAAACAAGGCCCAGACTCTCACACCCAGCTAGCTAGATCTCACTGGATAACAGCGTCCACACAGTGGCCCTGAGTCTTGGAGAGAAAAGCAGACTGCCAGCACTTTGTGCTGTTCCATCCGGAGCGCAGAGGGCGGGAGATGTTGCGTAGTCGTCGCTTATGGTCCTTTAGTACAGCGCACGCTGGTTGCACACAGGCAGCACTGGTGGAAGCATGCGCTGGAGAGACGGCCAGGCTCTGGTCTGTGAGGCTGACGATACAGCACCAGATATGCTAAGCATCCCCAAGTCTTTCAGCTAGGTCAAGTCCCGACTTTCCTACACTCACAAATCTGAGGCACAGGTGACCTACTGGAGATGCAGAGATCTAAGCTGATTTCTCAGGCCGATCCCGATAAGAAATGCTATATACATTCTACTTTGCCTCACAATATTCAAATCCCCCTCCGTACCCAGCCAGAAATCCCACTCAGTAATGGTTTCAACAGAAGCCTCCAAAAAAACAAAACAAAGGACTCCACGTCAGGATGAAGACCATTTTCCAAAGTAGTCTCCTTGCACTTACTCCTTGATCTCTAGGACCTCTAGGGCCTGTAGTTAAGTCCATGTTACAAGGCACAGCAGGGAGACTGCACAGCACTGCTCTTGACTTTCCTACATGGCTGCGTAAGTCATAGGCCAGGACTGCTTGTTATGCAAAAGCAAAGTAGCACAGCTGGGCTCCAGGAGCCATGAGGAATGAGTTCTGCTGCTGACCCAGGCAGGGCACACTGGGGTCTATCGCATGGGATTAATCCAAGGGATTTGTCTTGGTCCAGTGTTCCAGGAGAATGTGGCAAAAATGCAGAACGATACCTCAAATCAGTAAGTACTTCTGCTGCACACTGAACCCTTCACATTTAGCACCCTGAAAACAGCCGTGGCAGCCTCACTAAGCAGCGAGCACCTCCTATGTGGAGTCCTCATCCCAAGAAGGCTGTTCCGCAGAGCCCATCTGCCCAAGATACCCCACGGACAACTAGTGCTCTCTGCACACCTCCACTCTGACAGCAGTGGCAGCAACAGCAGGTGGAAGATACCAAGGAAGGAGGAGTGGTTTCTTCAGCAAACATCAACTCCCCACTTCAGAGTTTGTTTCTATAACCAAGAAGCAGGATCTGAGTTACACACCCACGGTGCTCAGATGAGGAGGCTTACTTAATTCAGACTGCTCAAAACCACTGACTGCAAAGAACAGAGATACGTACTGGCAGACTCATACCTTGCATGGCATTTACCCAGGGACTTCCCTGGAACATTCTAACCAAGAGGCAAAAGCCAGATGCCATTCTGGGCAACCCCTCACCCCTCTCACCCATCACCCACCCACCGGCCAGGGGCTGAAGCCTTATGAGCACGGAGTTCCAAGGACGAGGTCCAGTCCTGGTTTTCTCTATCCATGGGCTCTGCAGTCACATCCTTGACCTGAGACAAGCAAAGTTCAGACCCAGCCTATGTTCCGTCAGGCTGCTGGTCACCCTAAAGATTTGGATAAAAAAAAAAAAGGGAGAAGATTCCAAGCCAAGTTCACACAAGACAATCAGGCTTCATGCTCACCTATATTCTGTACATTAAGAAAATGCAACCAAAGACCTAACAAGCACATCATGCTAATGGCATGACCTTTTCCAAGGCTCCTACTCTGTTTTCTGGTTACAGACTGTAGAGGCGACTGGTATTCTCACGCAGAGCAGCCAAGGTGTGGGACAGCGGTTCCTCTTTGACTCTGGCAATCTCTCGAACCGTGTGCAAGGCCAGGCCAGGGTGGGCATACTGGCAAAGGCTTTTGGGAACCTGGAAGACATCAAGAGTACAGAACATCGCTGTCTTCTCCCTCCAAGCCCTTCCCCAGCAAGGACCTCTTTGGGACTTCCCTGTAGAGACCCCTTTACCTGCAGGTGCAGGGAGAGTCCTAGTAGGGGGCTCTGGGTGAGCGGGGTCCCATGCTTCTGTGAACTGCCCTCTACAGGGCAGGGCTTTGCACTGCCTGGAAGAGAGTGGTTACCCTTCAGCTTCTCCACCCCCTGGATTTTAGCTTCTGCAGAGCAATAACAAGGACATATCTGCATGGCCAGGGTAGGACCTGGAAGTCACTGGGGTGCTGGGGCTCTGACCACCCATCTCCCACCCTCTCTTGGTGCCTCAACATGACCTAAAGATAGCCCTACCTGGCGCGGGAGGAAGTAGGGAGCATCGGTCTCCACAATGATTCTCTCCAGGGGGATCTGTTTCAGAGCATCCCGGGCCTCCCAGGCAGAAGAGTATGTCAGCAATGCAGTGAAGCCCACAGACATGTTGGGGAAGTACTTCAACAGGGGCTCAATGACCGGGTACCTGCCGGTGAAGCAGTGCCTGCGGGGAAAGCACCAGAGTGGGTCTGCCCAGTCCTCTTATAGTAACCGCAGTGGCTCCAGACCTCATGCCCTTCCTAATGAGTCAGAGACACAACATAAGTGCACCCAAGGGAGGCTCTCCACAGTAAGCACAGAAGGAGGTAGGGCCTAAAGGGAGCGACAGTGACAACCAGCAACCTCTCCCATGTCACACAGCACTGTACAGCCACTCGTAACAACACAGGCGCAGTTTAGCTGTAACAGGAAAAGAAAACAGAATTAAAAACTGGCCCTTCTAAGGTTGTAACTGCAAGGGCCAGCCAGATAGCTCAGCGGATTAAAGTGTCTTGCTTAGGCCAACACAGGGAGCACGGTTTGATCCCCGGCATGTGTGCTGGGTGCACCACCCTTAGACACACTGAGAGGAGAACTGAGACTGGGCATGATGGCCTGTGCCTATTATCCCAGCTCTTGGGTGGCTGAAAACAGGACAATCATCAGGAGTCTGGATCTGTGCAGTGAGACCCTGTAGACGCTGTACTAAAATACAAAAAATAAAATAAAGTTGTAACTACAGCATGCAAAAAATTATGCTTATGTATTTACCTTTTTCATCATTTTTTTTTTTTTTTTTGGTCCTTCTGAGATATGATTTCACTATGAAGTTCAGGCTGGCCTTGAACTTGCTTTGTAGTTCAGACTATATTCAAACTCCCAGCGATCCTCCTGCCTCAGCCTCCCAAGAGTGCTAGGATTACAGGTGTGTGCCATCATACTCAGCTTTTTTCTATTACAATTTTTTTTCTTTTGATACCAGGAATCAAACTCAGGATTTTGCATTTGCCAGGCAGGCACTGTGCCACTGAGCTACGTTCTCCGCCCCCACACTCAACTTTCCTAAGACAGGGTCTCACTACGTAGCCCAGTGTTGTATGTTATGAGTCGGTGCCAAAAGAAACTTGAGACTTGATGAATTTTCCTTTAGAGGTCTCACTGAGACTTGTCTCTCTTGAAGTAAGCCCAGAGCTCTAGAAGCATCTCAGTTTTATTTAGGGCTTGCAACATGCATAATCATCTTAGTAAAGGAAGACTACAATCTCTGGCCTCCACCATTTGCCTGTTAGGTTCACACAAACATTAATTAAAAACATTCCAAGCAGGAGAGGAGACAACCATTAACATCCCAAGCAAGGGAGGAGACAACAAGGAGCCATCAGGATAAACTGTTACCTGCCTCCTTGAATTCCAGCTTTGCGGAATTCCCAAATAACAGACTACTGTCCCTGGGCTTTATTACTCTCTGCTTTTTGAGATGTTAATTTCTTATTTCTACAGCTCAGACTGGCCTTGAACTCACAGAGATCCTCCTGTCTCAGCCTCCCAACTGCTGGAATTATGGGTGTGTGCCACCATGCCTGGCATGCCTATTTAGTTCAAACTAATACACACACCAAAAAAAAACCCAAAAATATTGAGGACAGTGACAGTGTGCTTGTCTAGTATGTAAGCACTGGGTTCCATTCTCAGCACTACAAAAAAACAGAGAATGGACTGAGGTGACTTTCTTCTCTACATGTAACTGCTGCTCACGCTTTTTACACCCTACACTATAGCTCACCCATCCCAACACCACTGTGGCCATTCTTGCCCAGGTCTGCCTGTAACATGGCACTGTGCAAGTCCAAGAAGTAGAGCACAGTGCTCAGCCCTGCTGCATGCTGTGTTCTTTGCTTCCCCCCACTCCAGGGCAGCAGCAGAGAGGCTACAGCTCCATCCCCACAATTTTCAAGAACTCCTCCTGCCCACAGTTAATGAGTCACCTCTGTGTCACCTCCCAGGCTGTTCCACCAAGAATAAGCACCTGCACCTAGCTGTCAGCCCTACACCCTATACATGGAGCCACAACTGACCCCGCTGTCTCGGGCATCCCCAGAGCCAAGCCAAGCCCCAGCACACATACAGGTAGCCCAAAGTGTTCAGCAAATAACTTCAGAACCTCATGTGTCATGTGTTGTTAGATGAAACATATCCTGCACTTTAACTGTGAAAAAGGATTTTTTTTTCCTTTTAATGTATTTAGTACAAGGTCTACAGGGTCTCACTACATAGACTGGACTTGTAGCGATCCTCCTGTTTTCAGCCTCCCAAGAGCTGGGATTACAGGCGAGCCCCTGTCCCAACTGCTGTCTCAGTGAGCCCTGTGGGCAGGGCTGGCATGGCTCGCCCTGGATCGAACCCCAGTGCCTGTGTCTGCCTAAGCAGGCGCATTAATCCACTGAGTTATCTGGTCAGCTCTAGCAGCTTTCAATTTTTAAAAAAAAGAGAAAGAAAATCTTTTTGAGATACCCTGAATGTTCTGTGTGCTAAGCCATTGCACCCAAAAGGACCAACAATTTTCACTCTGAGAACTGAAAGCCCCTTTCTGTGCACTGGTGACTCAGGGTGTCAGCTAACGCCAGCAGACACCGCAGAACAGCGGGTAGGATGAGAAGCCTTGCACTGATCAACTCTGCTCTTTAGGAAAGGTGCTCAAGACATGACATGGGCCCAGATCTCCCTCACTGCAGGAAACAGACCACTGAAGATACAGCTCATTGCTGCTCCCCGGCCTGCTGTTCTAACCACCAGGTTCTTCATCTGCCACTGAGGCTGCAACTGCCTACCTGTGGATTTTGTAGTCGAAGGGCACACACTTCTTCATGATGCGCAGCAGATCCTCATCAGCTTCTCGGCAGTGAATGACCAGAGGCTTCTTCAGAGACACGGCCAACTGCAGCTGCCTCTCAAATACCTGGGAGGAGATAATGAGACACCACCACCTGGTCAGGGTCACTTCAGGTGTAGGCTCCTGCTAGAACCTCACGGCATCCAATCTCCTACACAACTTAAAATGACACAACAGAACTGCGACAGCTGCTGTCTACCTGACACTTTCCAGAGCAGGGTGTGCTCAAAGCACTGGAGCTGTCACTTAATCTGTAGGCCCAGTAGGGCCACACAGCAGCAGCAGCAGCAGCAATGAGGGCAGCAACCTGGGCACCAGGAGGATGGAGGGCCAGCACAGGGCACTTGCTCCTTATTACCTTGTGTGTTCTGGGACAGGCATGGCACACTTTCTCTGTACAAGAGCTACGCCATACAGATACCCCTCCAATACAATGCCCAGTGCTCAAAAGACATCAAATATGCATCAAAAAAGAAAACCCTAATATTTTACAACTAGCTTTCTTTATTCAGTCCAAACTAGATATCCTTTAAGGTCAAGATTTAAAGTCTAAGTAAAAAAAACTTATTTTTGATATAAATTAAAAATTAGAGGGGCCGGCGAGATGGTTCAGTGGTCTAAAGCGCCTGCTTAGGAGGGCTCAGGCAACTGCGGGGACTGCAGTTCGATCCCTGGCACCACATGCTGCGCCAGCGCCACCACCGGGGCAGGCTGAGCCAGCCACAAAATGAATAAATAAAAAAGAAACAAACAAACACAACAAGCAAACAAATAAATAAATTAATTTAAAAAAAAAATTAGAGCTAAGCTAGGATGGGAACACAACCCTATAATCTCAGCAATTAGAGAGGCTGAGTCAGAAGGATCATTAGTTTGAGTCTTACTTGGCAACTTAGACTCTATCTCAAAATCAAATAAAGAAACATTCAAAGCCGAGTGTGTTGGCGCACGCCTGTAATCCCAGCACTTGGGAGACTGAGACGGGAGGGAGAATCATGCGAGTTCAATACCAGGCTGGGCTACAAAAGTGAGTTCAAGGCCAGCCTGAACAGCATAGCGAGACCTTGTTTCAAAAAGGAAGAAAGGAAGGAGGGAAGGAAGGAAGGAGGGAAGGAGGGAAGGAGGGAAGGAGGGAAGGGAAGGGAAGAAAAATAATTAAAAGGACTGGAAGAACATCCCCAGGGTCAGTGCCCAGTTCCATGGGGTGGGGAGCATTGAGGGGAAGGGAGCAGTGAGCACTAAGAGCATGTGCTAAGGCTAGAACTTATTTTTTCTTCTTGAAGATCAGAAAAAAAGTACTTCATTATGAGCAAATTACCTAATCTAAAACTATTCTCCTGAGCAGCTTTTTCAATTATAGAATGTAACCAGATTGGCAAGAAACAATGAAGTACATATGGTAGTAAAGCAGTATCCACTTGAGGACATTTTAGTTTAACTAATGCAGGTACCTGCCACCCATTTTGACAGAGAGACCAGCCAATACCAATTCTGCCATGCCACCTATTTGCTCTGTGACTTCAACTGAAAAGAGGATCGCAGACATGCCTGTAGTGAAATGCTAGGGAAAATCTTTAGATGGGCAGACCCCACCAGGTATACCTACTACTTGTTCACCTGCCCCTCCCTTGAGACTCCCCAACCAAGGCAAGAAGTCTCTTTTTCTTGTCTTTGGCTTACTTTGTAGCTCAAGTTGGCCTTGAACTTACAATACTCCTGCCTCAGCCTCCCGAGTGCTAGGATTACAGGGGTGCACCAGCATGCCCAGCAAGAAGTTTCAAGAGAGCCCAACTGTTGCCACTAAACAGATATTCTTTAGAATAACCAAGAGTGAGGCATGGTGGCAAACATCTTTAATCCCAGTACTTGGGAGGCTAAGGCAGGAGAATCACTGTGAATCTGAAGCCTATGAGTTCCAGGCCAATCTAAACTGTATAGTGAGACCCTACTATTAACATACAAACAACAGCCAAGCACAGTATTACAGCCTTAGGACAAAATATTATACAGCTATGTAAAAAGCATAGTTTTCAAAGTATAGTTAATAGGAGAATGTCTGTAACATTCAGAGCTACCAGAACTATTCCTTTCTAATTTCTTAGGTTTTTTTTCTTTTACAGGGCAAAGACACACGTATCTCAGTGATAGAGCATGTGCCCAGCATGCCTGAGGCCCTGGGTTCCATCCATACTCATGAGACATGTGATTCAATGGCAGGTGATTGTAGGACAAGCTACCAACAGTCCCTTCCAGGTTTCAAATGAACACTTCCATGAAATGTATTATGTTTTGTAAAACACTTCCAAATTTCAAAATGTTAAGACCAGCGAGTCCTCTCGCATGCAGTCCTGTAGCTGTGTGCAGCTTCCCGTGGCACTCGTCCTGACCTACATACGTGAATACCCAGCAGGCAGAGCTGCCATGTACCCAACACACTCGGGCTCCCCAGGGCTGTCCCCTCATGATTACTGCATACTAACTGTCTCAATAATTAATTCCAGGCAAACTGAGAGGAAGAGGCAGCAGGGTTCTACTCCTCCTGGCTTTTTAATTGAGGGATTCTGATAATCATATTAAGGGTGTGTGCAAGTTACACATGGACTGCCAGGGATTTAGTGCTTGGGAAGTAAATAATTAAATCTGTGAACACTGGCACAGGCCTATAATCCTAGCACGCAGGATGCTGAGGCAGGAGAATCTGGGCTCCAAAGTGAGCTTAAGGCCAGTCTAAACTACATAGAAAAAAAAATATGTGAAAGAAAAGTTAACAGGAGTTTTATCAAAGATATCAGGATAACCACCCCCTTTAACCCTAATATTTGTGTTCTTTTCTTTTCCTCTATTTTCTAACCCACCCAGAAAGATCAGGTAACAGATCGAACTTTTCTTTTCTGGGGGCTGGTGTTTGAATCCAGGGCCTCATGCATGTCTAACTCCTGAGCTACGTCTCTAGCCTCCAACCTCTCTCAAAAGAGCCAGATCTGAACCCCAAGCAAGCTGGCCAGACCTGCTTTCAAGGATGCACCACACCACAGAACCCACCTCAAGCCTATGAATCACTGCGACTGAGACAGAAGTGTCCCAGGACAGCTGCCATCACCATTTCCCTCCTCTGGGGATTTACATCAAGAACTCTTTTTCTCTGTTCAGCCATTTAAGGTGATAATCCTACCTTAGACTCCTCAGTTCTGAGGTTACATATGTGTACCACCAGGCTCAGCTGCCACCAGTATTAACAGAAATGTTTTCCCGTTGTTCTCTCCTTTGCACGCAGCTTTGTGTTTCACCTTACCTGCCGCCAGTCATTTATCTTCCAACTCATATGTTCTACTCTCAAGTGCCATCACAGGCCAAATAGCTGAAGACTGCTGCACCAATCACCTATAGTGCTGCTTTGAGCCAGGCTTTCAGGATGGCTTGGCCATCTGTTTCCACACCCAAACCTGAGACCCTTGTATCTCAGCAAAGGAAAAGGTACTGAAAAATACCAAGAAGCATTCAGTGAACATCTACTGACAGAACTGAGGGTTTGTCTGAAATAACCCTCTCTTCCCACACACTCCTGGTCTGTACCACAAAAACCCATTGGGAAAACAGAGTATATAAATATTTGTCTCGCTCTCTAAAATATCAACTTTCTCTCCTACATTCAGGCTGAGTTATTTTACTATCAGGTTTGGAATCTAAACACTTCAGGCCAGATCTGAGACACCGCTCAAGGGAAAGCTAGGAAGCAGCTTCCACAAAGCAGGGCCACCCATACTGGCTCTCTGCTCCTCAAGGCCGACAGTTTGGGGTACAGGTGCCCATGGGATCCAGCATCCATGACACTGACCAGGAAAGAAAAAAAAGTCTCCCTATGCATGCTACAGGGGCACCCAGGAGGGATGAAGAGAAGGGCCATCCTAGTCCTACTCATTCCCTGATAGAACCCTCTGAAATGCTGCTACCAGCACTATTAACCTGCTAAACGCTCAAAAAGCACTGGGGAAAAAAAATATTAAGACAGCAATAGAAGACAACCCGCTCAGGTCCCTCTCTTGTCCCTCTTTCAGACAGGAGCTTTCTTTCCCCCAATAAATATATTCTGCTCATTTAAAAAAAAAAAAAACACCAATAGTCGTCATCTCTGGTTGAATGAGAATTATCTTCTTTATACATTTTTATAATTTTAAATATCCCACAGTGGGAAAACATAACTTTTTTTTTTTGCGGGACCAAAGTTTGAACTCACGACCTTGCACTTGCCAAGCAGGCACTTGTGCCACGGAGCTCGTGGGAAAGCATAACTTAAAAAAAAAAAAAACAAAAAAACCTTGGGCTGGGTGGTTTAAGCACCTGCCTGGCAAACATAAGGAGGACCCAGGTTCAATCCTGGGTACCACATGCCACGTTGGCCCCATGCTGAGCTGGGCACCAAACTGGGCATGGTAGCTCACACCTGTAATCCCAGCACTGGGACGCTGAGATGGGAGGATCACCACAAGTCTGAGCTACACAGTAAGACCCTATACCAAACTAATAAATAAAATGGTAAAAAAAAAGGCTGTTGTTTCCCAAGCAAGCAAGCAAGTGAATGTCCTGACACTAATTTAACCATGTCACAAAATGCCTCCTCCCTCTCTTACATGCATCAGAATGCTGATAGGGCTGGCCGCATAGCTGAAAAGGTACAGGACTTGTGCATTCCTAGCACCCAGGGGAAAATGCTGAGAGATAAGAAATAGCTCATAGCTTTGAAAACACCTGACAAATGAAAAAGGAAATACCCTTGTCTAGATCTATTCTTTTGCTTCAAAGTAAAGAAAACCTTACAGCTAGGTTTCAACAACTGAAGGATTAATTAGAACTAAGCAGACTATAGCTAGCCTTCTTACCTTATGTTGCTCTGGGACAGGTGTGGTGCACTTGTAAGAGTAATCCAGGCCCATTTCCCCAAAGGCCACAGCCTTGGGATGCCTTAAGGCTTGCAAAAGATTTCGTTCTTGACTCTCGCTATAGTACCGTGCAAAATGAGGGTGACAGCCAAAGGCCCCCCAAACCTGATCCTCCTTCAATAGCTCCTCCCACAGGCAATCTGTCAGTGTCCGAGGATCACAGAAGTCTGAGATACAGCCCTGAAATTCCTTAGGGAAGGAGCTGCTATACATTCTCCTGAACTTTGTGAAGGTCCCTCTGAAAGACAGCTTGGAGTAGAGCATGTCCAAGTGGCAATGGGTATCAATAAAGCCCTCCTCCAGGTTTGCCTCCCAGTGACTCCTCGGCAGAAAGGTAGATGTATTCCTGTCCACCTGTCCCCCACTAGAACCAGGTGGTGTCTCCTCTCGGAATGTTCTTTTCTCCTTTATCTCTTCTCCTCTGGAACTTCTGGAGAAACTAAGTGAGCGAGAATTCTTTGATCTGCCTTCATCTGAAGCCTTCAGGTCTCTGGAAGTGTTCTGGGTATCCACTGTGGGGCTGGGGGAACAGTCACATGAGAGACTGCGGCTGCTCTTCTTGGTTTGTGCTGTGCCATGGCTGCTGCTGCACACAGAGCGGTAGCCTGGGGTCTTGGGGCTGCTGCTCCAGTAGCTGGCATAGTCACACCAAGGACTACTATACAAATGAGGAGGGTACATGACATAGTCAGTGGGGAAGGAAGAAGGCTCTGGAACTGCTGAGTATTTTAGCAAGACGGGCTCTTCCTGAGAGAATCTGACTGTGGAAACCTCATCCACATCAGACCAGTCACTTCCAGAAGAGGGATGCTCCAGTACCACCTCCCTGTCTTTAGGCTGCAGAAAGGAAATGACAATGTGTTAGTCTTCCCATGTGCAAACTATGCTCGTGCTTTAGGATCATGGTATGAAGATGGTCTGTCCCTTCTGGAGCCCAAGTGGGAGAATAATCCCCACTGTGAGGGTCCAACAGTATAGAAACTTAACCCAACTGTAGTGTCTGGAAATGGAGCCTTTGGGAGGTGGTTAGGTTAGAGAAAGTCATCAGGCTAGAGGCCCAGCATTGAACCTTGGTGGCTTTATAGGAAGACAGAGACAAACTAGATGATAAGACACCCAAGTGAGCTCACTGTCTTTTACCATAAGATGCCCTGCCCTTCTCAGGTCTGCACCAGCAAGGTCCTCACCAGATGCAGCCCCTTCACCTTGGACCAGAACTGTGAGCAAATGATACTGTTACTAGCAAAGACACTGGCAGACATAAACCCTGGCTCATTTTCTGTGCAGTAGCGCATTTGTTCACCTTTCACCTGGTTGTTTTACAATCAATCTCCAGATTCAAGAAGTGATACCTGCCAGGTTATACTGCAAAGCGCAGCTGTAAACAGTCCTATCAGGTTTGAAGAAAGCTCCTCTGATCAGTGCACTTGGCCCCTAAAGGGGATGCTATGCCTGCATTCCTTCTCTTACCAGTCCCTCTGGAAAAAAGCTGCTCTGCAGAATGCACTCCATCCTGGGGATCCGAGGAAAGCCTGTGATGCCTAATAACGTTTCCAATACACCCAAAATACAAATGCAACTGCTACTGTTAATCTAAAATGTGTCCCCATGTTAACTATGCCTTCCCCCAGCCACAGAATGAAGAAGGACAGCTGTGGCATCCTTCCTTCCTTCCCCTTGTACTCTCAGCTGGCTTCCCGAAAACCAAGAGGTCATCTGCAGGTTCAGGTGGGGGCTGAACTGAGGTGCAGTACCACTGTCACCCCCTCCCCTCCAGGCTAGTCAGATGCCTGCATCCCTCAAGCCATAGGAACCCCTACACAGGTCTCACCAGGCTATACTTTCTCAACTTCAGAGCTCAACACTGAAAGCAAAACCAACTTCTAAGCCACTAACTAGCATGAGGAGTAGGAAATCAATTGAGTACTAACAGAAAATAAACAGCACAAAGTCAGGAGTTTGTTTTTTCACTGGGATCTTTTGGACAGTAACCACTCACACAAACATCCACTTAATCTGTAGAACTAATGACAAACTCAGTTTCACATCATCACCAAGTGGGGAGCATTTTAAAACCACATTAAAAACCCATTCTTTCCTGAGATACTGTGACCCAATGGCCCAAAGAGAGGCCAAGAAATCTAATTCTCCACATAATGGATGCAGCAGTCTGAAATACACAGCCAGCACACAGACACCGACTCCAACCACAGTGAACTTTACTTGTCCATTTCTTGCTAAGGACATTGTTTGCATTTATCAGTACCAGAAAGCTTAAGAGGCCTTACAAAATTATTTTAATACTTCTATAAATATAATATACACAATAAAACAAAAATTCACTATGAAATACCACTACTACCAAACTGATTAGCCCCTTAAAAGAGAACATGTGTTTCCTGTCTCTAGACTAATTCTCCATATTTCCATGTATGGTGCAAAATGAAACATGCTAATCACAATAACATAACCTTTTGCTGTTTTAAAGTACTGGGGGTTTGAACCCAAGGTCTTCACACTGAGCTACCTCCCCAGACCATTTTTATTTTGAGACTACATTTGACTCAATTGCTAAAATGCCCAAACTTGAGATTGCCTTGCCTCACTCAGCATCCTGAGAGCTAGGTTACAGATGTTCACCACCACCATACCCAGCTATGACAACAAATATTAAAATGAACTATAAATTTCCTATTGTAAGCTTTCCTGCTCTGTATATTTTTTCTCTTGTACTAGAGGAGGGCTTTCGGGATGGCTCAGTGGTTTAAGCACTTGCACCAGCAATCCCAGTCAGGTATAGGGGCCGATAGTTCAATCCCCAGACCCACCCATAAGACAGCCTGAGCCAGCCTAAATAAATAAATAAACAAATTTTAAAAAATCTTGTACTAGGGAATCAAACCCAAAGCCTTGCCTAATCTAGGCAAATGTTCTCAGCGAGTTACATCCCTACCACTCCAGGTACTTTTTCTTTTTTGAGACAGGGTCTCATTAAGCTGCCTAGGTGGCCTCTAACTTGCAATCCTCCTGCCTCAGCCCTCTGAGTAGCTAGAACTCTATCAGTCACTATATCACTAACTTCTTGAATAACAGAAATATCCAACAAGAAACTTTTCTAAAATGCAAGACAAACACTGAGTATGTAGCTCAGTGGGAGAACAGCCACTTAGCATGTAAGAAACTCTGGGTTTTATCCGTGGTACGTGCGCGCGCACACACACACACACACACACTCACTCACACAAATAATCATTTAAATTGCAGCACTTTAGTTTTATCTGAGGCCAGGTATAGCAGTGCATTCCTGAAATCCCAGCATTTGAGAGGCTGAAGCAGGAGGATCCCCAAGAGTTCAAGGCCAGTCTGGGCTACACAGTGAGTTGTAACTGCATATTGAAACCCTGTCTCAAGAAAACAGAAACAAGTTTAACTTAACTTTTGAAGTTACGTGATAGGTACCTGGTATTCATTACACTACTACATTTAGGATTTTTTTTTTTCCAATTTGTGTATTTGGTATAGAGTCGCACTACGCAGATCGGACTCATGGAGCTCCTCCTGTTCTCAGCCTCCCCAGAGCTGGGATCACAGGAATACGATCTACCATGAGCTTATTAAACTGAGACAACGAAACAAAACACCTGTAGCCTTGCCTTATCTTGACAAGTTGATTTTTCCTGCTGAATTTTCCAATGAGACATACCAGAGCAACCACCACTCTCCTTTTATACCTATACACCTGAAAGTCAAAGTGCTTCTCATACACACCAACACATAACATCTCTGTGATCCAGCTCTTATGTATCTACATTAAAACATACATAAGGAGCCAGGTGTGGTGTGGTGCACACCTATGGTGCACACCTATGACCCCAGCACTCAGGTGGGAGGATGGCAAATATAAAAAACCCTGTCTCAGAATAAAAAATAAAAAGAGTTGAGGTTGTAGCTCAATGAGAACACCCTTCGTTCAATCCCCAGGGCTGAAAAAAAAGCAAACAAGCAGAAACAATTAATACCAGCAAGGATCTAGAGGAAAAATGAACTCTCCTATGTTGTTGGAAATGTAAACTAGTGCAACCACTTATGGAAATCAGTATGATGAGTCCTCAAACTACTAACACCTATTTAGGCAGACTACAGCGCCAAGGATTCAATCCCTGGCCTGGGGTGCTGGTCCCACCCACCCCCAGGGCACCCTGAGCTGAGAGTTGAGACTGGGTATGGTGGCCCAAACCTATAATCCCTATGCTTGGGAAGCTGAAAAACAGGAAGGATGAATCCAAGTCTGATCTGTGTAGTGAGACCCTGTAAACCTTGTACAAAATACATTAAAAACAAAAAGAGAATTATGAAGAAATCATACTATAGTGATAATGTGCATACCCAGGTTTATTACCAGTGTTATTCAAACAGCTAAGCCCTGGAAACAGCTTAGATGCCTATCAACAGATGGGTGGATGAAGACAATGTGGTCTATACACGGGCTGGAATCTTAGCAATAAAAAATGAAATGTCGCCGGGCGTGGTGGCTCACGCCTGTAATCCCAGCACTTGGGAGGCTGAGACAGGAGGATCGATGTGAGTTCAAGAACAGCCTGGGCTACAAAAGTGAGCTCAAGAACAGCCTGAATCACGTAGCGAGACCCTGTCTCAGAAAGACAAAAAATAAATAAAATAAAATAAAAAATAAAAAAATGAAATGTTATTTGTAGGAAAATGGAACTTGAGACCACCATGATAAGCAAAGTAAGGCAGATTCCAAAAGTTAAATATTTTGCATGTTTTCTCTTATATGACCAGCCTAAAATAATAATAAAGTTTAAATATTGCATTGTTTTCTTACATGAGAAAACCAAAATATAAATAGGGAGCAAAATAAAAGATATTAGGAAGTAAGGAAATATTTTTCAAAAGGTAAGAGGAACAAGAGATGAAGAGAAGGAGCTGGGGGAGATAGCTCAGTAGAATAAAAGCTTGCCTGGCAAGTGCAAGGGCCTGAGTTCAATCCTCAGTTCCAGAAAAACAAAGAAACAAACACACTAACCAAAAAAAAAAGAGAGATGAAGAGGGAAGGAAGGGAGGGAAAAGGCATTTTAAAGTAATGCATTAAAGAAAAAAATGGAAATAGAACTTTGACAAATGGAGAGGGTAAGAAGAGTTGGAAGGAGTAGGGACGACTACAGGGAGTAGGGACAAAGGAGACTAAAAGTAGAAGAGCTACTATGTACACACACACTTCCCACGGTAGACGCAATCTTATGCACTGCAAGCACATATTAGTTTAAAAAAAATAGAAACAATAAAAAACTAAAAGACTCATAGAGATGAGAAAGGGGGCCAGGGAGAGGTGAGAAAAAGAAAGATTGAAAATGATCAAGGTAGGGGGCCAGAGAGATGGCTCAGCGGTCTAAAGTGCTTGCTTAGGCAACCACAGGGACCGCAATTCAATTCCCGGCACCACATGCTGTGCCAGCCCCACCCCCAGGGCAGGCTGAGTTGGCTATAACATTAAGAAAGAAAGAAAGAAAGAAAGAAAGAAAGAAAGAAAGAAAGACAGACAGACAGACAGACAGACAGACAGACAGACAGACAGACAGACAGACAGAAAATGATCAAGGTAAAAAAAAAAAAAAAGGAAGGAAATGATCAAAGCACGTTATGTGTATGTATCAATTTCCCAAAACAAACATCACATGAAATAATTATACACACACACACACATTTAGTATGACCACAGGGTGTCACTATACAGATTAGACTTGTAGTAATCCTCCTGTTTTCAGCCTCCCTAACAGACTCGTGCAAGGCCATCCATGACACTCTAGTAACCAAACCTCGGCCTGTACTTGCCTAAACAGGTGCTTTAGTCTGCTGAGCTATTTGGCTGGCCTATAAAATAATTTTTAAAGAAGATTTAAAATAGAAAAAATTTCCACAAAATTTCCAGGAGAAACAAAACAATCTTATACCAAGGATCAGGAACCAGAATAGCTTCAGACATCTCACAAAACTGAAAATAAAAAGCCAAAAGAGCAGTCGACTAAAGAGCCTGCTTAGGCAGAGCTGCAGCAACCAGTATGATCCCAGGCAAGCTGTGCTGGCCCCGCCCCCAGGGCACACTGAGACAGTCATTGATACTGGGTGTGGTGACACATGCCTGTAATCCCAGCTCTTGGGAGGCAGAAAACAGGAGAATCACTGAGTCCAATCAGTGAGACTCTGTAGACTGTACCAAATACATTTAAAAAAAAAAAAAAAAAGACAAAGGAAAAATGCTTTCAGAATCTACTTCCCAAGATGACTTCCAACTTAGGACTTCAATAAAGCCAAATCTGATAGTACGACTGAGTGTGAAGGCAGTCCCAGACACATAGGTTTTCAAAAAAACAAAGTCTCCCATGAGTTACATTTTTTTTTTTTTTAACTTTATTTTCTTACACCTCATTTATTTGTTTGTGTTATGGCCTGCCCTGAGGTCGGGGCCGGTGCAGCATGTGGTGCCTGGGATCGAGCCGCAGTCCCTGCGTTGGCCTAAACTTTCCAATGCACGCGCTTTAGATCGCTGAGCCATCTCACCAGCCGCCATGAGTTACATTTAAGGGGCCAGGTGGAGCGTAGTACCTTTGGAATCCATCCCCAGCAGTGCAAATAACAACAAGAACAATAATAGAACTTAGGACCCAACTAGAAAGACCAAATACACTTAATCAAGAGAACTAAAAACCCAGATGCTTGATGTGTGCTTCACTTACCTTTTGGATTTCTAGTTGAGAGTCAGAGGCATCCACAAACTCTAGGGTTGGAGCGGGCTTATCATCGTCTATTCTTTGGCCCCCCAGCGGCTCTGCACTGGGTTTCTCCTGAGGGTCTGTTACCACTTTCCTGTCGCAGACATGGCCCTTGTCTGGCACAGGCTTTTCCTCTTCCACCCTGACCTGTGGGGACGGCGCTCCCTCCTTCCGAGGAGCAGTGACAGCAACACTGTGGGCTGGCCCTTCTCGACTAGGATGCTCTCCCAGACACGGCTTCACCGTGGGGACAGTAGCCTCTCCTTTCCTTTTGGGCATCGATGTTCCCAGGATGCCTTGGATGGCCTTCAGGTAGATGACGGTGGAGCCCTGGTCTCGAAGCCTATCCTTTTTCCTCTTCTGGACCTTGTCTGGCTCCGTCACATCATTATGACCATCAGCTTCAGCTGCAAACTCAGAGTAGATGGAGTTACAAGAACCATCTTTGGAATCAACCTGAAAGGAAGAAAACCACTTTTCAAAGAGCCATCCTGAGAGCACTTGCTTGTAGGAAGCACAGCACAAACCTGGATGGTTACGCCAGTCAAAGCACACACCAACTGTGGCTGACAAAAAGACACTATCAAGATGGGGTTCAACCCACCCAGGAAGAAGCGCCACTGCCCAATGAGACCAGACCTCAAGCTGCTGGAGACCACACACAAACATCAACTCCAAACCTTCCCACTGAAAGTGCCTGGACCAGTTCAGCCTTCATCTGCCAGGCCAGGAAAGCCACAGACTGGAGGAAAGGAAGGGCAGTCCACAATTTCAGCTCCCATCAGACTCTAATCTCCTCTGCCCTGAGAGTTCTTCCCATCCTACCTCGAACCTCCTTCAAGTTTCTGCCAACGCTTTCTCAAATCACTATGATGCTGCGGGGTAGAGGACCCCTCTCCCAGAGATTGCACCAAGCTCCACCAGGAACATCTAGAGCCCTTTCATATCTCCCCATCTCTCCAGATACTATCAGAAGTCTCAGTCCCTTCTTTCCTTCTCGGGAAAAGCTAGACTGTTTCTAGATTTATTAATCTGCAATATTAATTTGTTATGAAACTCAGATCCAGTCTAATCACACCAGCTCTTAAGAATACTACACAAATCTCCCTGAGAAGACAGGTGTGGTGGGGTAGGCCTATAATCCCAGCACTGGAGAGGCTGAGGCAACAGGATCACTGCAAGTTTTGATTTAGCCTAGACCAGTGAGTTCAAGGCCAGCATAAACTACATAGCAAGACCCTGTTTCAAAAAATAAAAATAAAATCTCTCCCAGAATCATGCCAGTAGCCATGGAACTCTAAACCTCCCCAGCAAGGACAGCACTTACTATTCTCAGGCATTTTACAAGCTCCACAATTTGCACTTTGAACCCATTTGTATCAAATTCCTGTCCAATGTAAATACACTCAGAAAAAGGAACCCCACAGCAAGCTTTTTCTCTAAGGTGAAAATCTGGATCTAGTCCAAGAGATGACCATCCTCAGACTCCATAAAACAGATGAAAAGGGAGAAAATGCTCTGACAAGCAAGCTATAGAGCACTTTAACATCTCCAGCTTGAAACGACAAACTCTTTTGATCTAAATATCTGCAAACAAAGTGAACTGACAAACTGCTCTTTGAGAAGTGACAAGAATAGGAATTGGGCTTAATCATCTATCTTATAAACTTTTTATACTGACTTTCCCAAGAAACATGTAACATCTCTTTATCATTAAACATTTGGAACTACTATATAGACATTAGTACAGCCAGGGAGATAGGTCAGGGGCACAAGTGCCTGCCTGGCAAGTGCAAGGTCCTGAGTTTTTAATACCTGGTTGGGGACATTAGTATAGCTTAGTATTTTTTTGCTGGAAGTACTCCAGTTAGGACTCTGCAGGGCTAAACAGGAAAGGTGGCTTACACTTTGATTTTGAACCTCTCTTAACTTACTGAAGTTTCTGATACATAAATTTGTAAAGCCAGGTGTGGTGGCACAGGCCTATAATCTCAGCACTCAGGAGGCTCACCATAGGTCCAAGGCCAACCTGGACTACATAGTAAATTCAATGTCACCCTGACATGCACAACAGGGCCCTATCTCAAAAAAGAAAAAAAAGAATTTTTTAACATTGTTCTATAGGAAATATCTGGGAAAGGGAGGTGATGGACCATCTTTATTTTCTTAATATTTTCTAATTTAGGGGCCAGCAAATAGCTCAGTAGAACAAGTGCTTGCCTGGCAAGCACAAGGGCCAGAGTTCAATCCCCGGTTCCGCAAAAAAAAAAAAAAAAAAAATTCTAATTTAGGGAAATCTAGGGGTTGGGATGTGTAGTTCACTGGTAGAGCAGGAAAAAAAAATGGGATGATCACAGGGTGGTCACATGGATCTTGATTCCAAGGAGGTTTGGCTGCTGAGGGTACACATGACAGCTTTCTACAAAATGGGTCAGAGGCAATGGCAGCTCTGTACACTACAAATACATGTCAAGATGCAGGGCATGTTACTACATCCTAGCCTTTCTACTCCACTACAGCCTTGTATCAGAGTCACAAATATTTGACTTATCTTTGGGAGGAGGGGGATGTGTGCATGTGCACACCCATGTGTGACGCTGGGCTCAAATATAGAGGCATGGGCAAGTAGATAGCTTAGTTGAATAAGTGCTTGTCTTGCAAGTGCAAGGTCCTGAGTTCGATCCCTGGTATCAAAAAATAAAAACAGAGGCATGGGGATACTAAGCACACCCTATCTATACCCTCAGTTCAGGGCATTACTACTCTGCAGAGTCAGCAATTGAACCCAGGGCTTCACATATAAAGCAAACACTCTACCAAGTGTGTTAAATCCCCAGCTCTTTTTAAATTGTTTTTTTAAATCAATCTCTATCCATCCATCTATCTATCTATCTATCTATCTATCTATCTATCTATCTATCTATCTTAGTACAGGGTCTTGCTATGCAGCTCAGACTTCAGACTCCTAGTGATCCTCCTGTCTCTACCTCCCTAGCACTACTGCGATTATGGGAATTCACCATCTTGCCCAGTTTCAGTGGCTCGGCATGCAGTACCAGAGATCAAACCCAGGTTCTTGCATATGCCAGGCAGGCGCTTAGACAGTCCCTTTTTAAATTTTTTAGACAGGTGCCTCAAACTGCTCAGACTGGCTTTAAACTTGTAATCCTCCAGCCTCAGCCTCTCAAGTAGCTGGGATTACAGACACATGTCACTATGCCTGGCAGTCTTTTTTGTTTTGAGACACAATCTCACTATGTAGTGCAGGTCAGCCTCAAGCTCACAGTAATCCTCCTGCCTTAGCCACCCGAATGCTAAGATCACAGGCATGCACCACAACACCCAACAAAGTGATCAAATTTTTAAAGTGACCTTTCTAAAATTTTTAAACACTATACTTAAGAGGACACAGCAGGCCTCATTCCATTTGAGCATCTGCTGTTTGCCAGACCTGGCTAGGAAGACCAAGGCTGAGGTGGGGATAGATAAGTTAGGGTACAATACCATTCCCTGTGTCTTTGCACAAACTTATAATGTGTGAAGAGCTGCCATGCCTGTGATCCCTGTTTTATAGAAAAGCAAACTGCCACATGGTTTCTATGTGGCAGAGCTAAGACTCAAATTCAAGTTCTCCTAAAACCTCAAAACAATGGGGGGAGGGTATATAAAATACAAAGGTGCTCTGAGTTGAACATCCAAAAAATGAGATAACCACCTAGCTCCAAAAAGTACAAATAATATTGTTTCTCAGCAAAACTACTTAATGAATTGTACATTCTGAAGATAGGAGGGAAAGAGTAAGTGAACAGGTCATTCCAACCTTTATCAACAAACATATTGAAACGATGTATACTTAAAATGATGTGTCAATCAAGAAAAAAGCACAGGATGACAGTAAATGTCTGTAATCCTGGTATTCCGGAAAGGTTGGGATAGCAAGATTCAAGTTTGAGGCCAGTTTGGGCAATTTAACAATTTAGCAAGATGGAGAAGAGAAGAGAAGAAAACACAACTGGAGTTGTAGTTTAGTAGATTGCTCCTTCTCCCAACCCCAAATTTCTTTGTCAGGCTAAAATCTTGCTGCCATTTGACCCCTACTTTTCAAGCACCCATCACAGTCATGTCTACCTCCGCATCCCTGTCACAACACTCTACTCCTGAGATGCCACTTGATGATACCAAATATCACTGGTAATATCTTAACTACCCAAGCCCACTTGCATGGTTTAATGGCAATATTAAATTACATAGGTAGGTGTGTTGGCACATGTAATTCCAGCATTCAGATGGCTAAGATAGAAGATCACTCTAAGTTCAAGGTCAGCTTGGGCTATATAGTGAATTCAAACACAGCCTAAATTATACAGCAAGAAAGAAAAAAATTAGTTTACTTGAAAAACCCCACAGTCATAAATTCAGCATTCTTACACCAACAACTGCTTTTCCAGTCGCCATTATTTGTAAATTAAAAAAAAAAAAAAAAAAAATCCACGTACTCACTGTGTTCATGTTTTTTTGTTTATTTGTTTGGTTGGTTTTTTTGGGGTTTTTTTTGTTGTTGTTTTTTTTGCTTTTCTGGCAGCACTGGGGTTCAAACTCACAACCTTGCACTTGCCAGGCAGGCATCTGTGCCAAGGAACTATCTCCCTGGCCCTGTTTCACGGTGTTCAGACTGTGAGATCAACATTAAAAAATCTGGGGTACCTAGGCAAAGGGCGATTCATGATAAATAACCAAATATGGCCTCATTTTTCAGTGCATGTATAAATTCACCTAGGAAGGCTTAAAAACAATTCTAATTCCCTTCAGGCCCACTTATACTGGGTAAAATAATTTCTCTATTTAGGGGCAGCCTATCTCACCTCAGGTAAGGCTTTTTCTTGACCCCTTCAAATATAGAACTCCTCATCTTTTCTGGGCTCATTCAAAACCTAGAATACAGGCTCTAGGAAGGGGGCAGGGGCAGTACCCAGACACTGCCAGGCCCACACCAGGTCAAGAAGTCTCTGTAGGAGCCTGGCGTGGTGGCACACGCCTATAATCCTAGCACTTGGGACGCTGAGGCAGGAGGATCAGTGCGGAGTTTGAGATCAGCCTGGGCCACAAAAGTGAGCTCAAGGCCAGCCTGAAATGCACAGCGAGACCCTGTCTCAAAAAGACCAAAAAAAAAAAAGTCTCTATAGGAAACCTGACTGGCAACTGGATAGAATGTGAGGCACTCCTGTTTGTTCCATTTACTGCTGAGGTCCTCCTATGTATTTCTAGTGAAGGAGACTGCTGGCCTCTAAAATAAAACAAACAACATGGGAGGCTGAGGCTAAAGGATCACAAGTTTGAGGCCAGCCTGAACTATACTGTCTTAAAAATAAACACAAAAAAAGGTAAACACAATCATTACAAAACTGAAAAACAAGCAAAAGTCTAAATGCACTGGAAACCATGGCTTTAGTGAAGGCCACACCAATAACCAACAAATTCCTGGTATCTGTCATTCAGAACGGTTCAAAGTCCAAGGTACAGTTCCCTAAACTGACCTGAAACACAAAACATAGTTTATCTCCCACTGCAGGGATGGTCCAGCCTCAAGGCACATTTACAACCATCTGGGAAGCATGTAAAAATCCGGAAGCCCAGCTTGTGCTTGTCCCTCTGGTGCAGCGTGGAAAGGCTGGCACAAGTATTTTACAGCTTTGCAATCAGTTCCTAAGGGCCACCAAGTTTGAAAACTACCTCTCTACTCAACTTCGGGCACTCCTGAAGATCTGTGGTCTCTCTGATTTGGGTTAAGGAGGGAAGTTCCCACAGACCTTCAAGGACTTCATCGTTTTTTTTTTGTTTGTTTGTTTTTGTTTTTTTGGCGGGACCACGACCCTGCACTTGCCTGGCAGGCACTTGTGCTACTGAGCTATCTTCCCGGCCCCCAAGGACTTTATCCTTTTGACTCCAACTTCATCAACCTCTCCAACCACGTGGCACAGGTTTCAACGACAGCAAGACACCGTGGATGCTTACCTTAAGGCTGCAGGCTTCCTCCTCAAAAGAAGCCATTTCTTCCAGGGAGGGGCTGGCGGGACGCAGAGAGGAACCCTTGGATGAAGGGTACCCCCGAGCTCTTCGATTCAGGCAGCCTCGGGGGGCAACCCTGCCCACACCTGCCCCCGAGAAGCAAGACGAGGCAGAGGAGGACGAGGACGAGGACGAGGAGGACGAGGACGAATTTCTGCGGCGCGAGGAGCTTCGAGGTGGCCTGGTCGCGCAGGCCACATTCTCGTTGTCCCGGGCTTTTAGGCGCGCGGGGCTGCAGGACGCTCGGGGATGCTCAGCAGAGCCAGGAGGCGGCCGGTTGGAGGGGGCCACATCACCGGCGCCCCAGAGGCAGCTGCGCTTGCGGGGACGCCCTTCTGAAGGGCTGCTCCAGCGGTGTCTGACCCTGTGCCGCTCCGACGCCATGGGCACCTGGAGGAAGGCAGAGGCACCTGGGCTCCAGCCGGCCTTTGTGCCGCCCCACTCCCGCCCACGGCCACCGCCGCTGAGGACTGCGGACCACTGACCTCGCTTCCTGGCCGCCGCCCATCACAGTGCTCGAGGTTCGGAGACCCACAGCGCCCCCGAGACGTCCAGCGAGCCGGCTTCCCAGCCGCGGTGGCCCGGCCCACGCCGCGCCCCCGAGGCCGCCCAGCGCTTCAGGGAGCGCGGTGCGACTCGCGACGACGACGGCTTCCGGAGCGGGAGTCGTCAGAGACGCCTGCGGGCCGCGTGAGGCGACCTGATTCGTGGGCTGCGTCCTGGACGCCGAGGCCGGAGGGCAGGGCCGGTCCTCACGCGGTAGCCGGACCCTGCCCCTGCCCCTGCCCCGGCCCGGCCCAGAAGGCCCCGCTGCTCCTCAGGAGCCGGCGGCTCCAAGCCCGACCGCCTCAGCACCGCCCCAGAATCCGCACCCGCCCGCCCGACTGCCTGGCCGTCGGCGCGGTCCTAGGCCCGCGGCCCGCCGCCCGCCGCCCACCTCCGGCAGCAGCCTCGTGGGACGCAGCAGTCGCGCGCTGAGCGACGCCCAGACCCACTGAGGGCGCCTACACCTCTACGGGAAGGGGCAGGGCTCAGAGCAAGACGCAGCTCGCCTGTTGGCCCAGCTGACCAGAGGCGGGACTCTACGCCTTCTGAAGCTCTGCCATTGGCTGGTGGCCGACGGGGCGGAGCCGCTCCGTGAGCCCCAGAAGCGAGGAGCCGCGGCTGCTCCGCCACGCCCATACGGAGCAGCGTTGTTTCGGTCAGACGTTTGGCGTCCAGATTCGCTTATGGAACCTACACTTAACACCTTTGCGTTCACTACCACCTTACAAAGCAGAAAGCAGGGGCTCAAACAGGCAAAACAGACACCTAGAAAATGAGCAGACGCGATGATGCACACCTGTCATCCGAGGCAGAAGGATCGCAAAGTTCGAGGCCCGCCTGACTACGTAGTGAATTTAAGCCAGCCAGAAACCCTGTCTCAAAAAACCATGAACTTCATGACCTTTGGGGACCATATTACTACGTATCCAGGGCTGCACGGAGTGCACTATGTTCAACACACCTGGCTGTTTCTCTAAAGATTGGCTGATTGGGGTTGGGGAGATAGCTCCGTGGCACAAACACCTGCCTGGCAAGTGCAAGGAAAGATTGGTTCACTACTGGGCGGGGCATAGTGGCACACGACTAATCCTAGCACTGGGGCAACTAAGGCGAATCATGAGTTCCAGAAACAGAGTTCAACTGTGCACAAGACCCTATCTCAAAACACCAACACACATGTACACACACATAACAGCACTGGGGGTAAAAATGGGTGATCCAAAACGTTCTGAAAACATTTCAACTATCTCAATCTGTTATCATAAACTGAAATTTCTGCCTTGTCCAGCTAAACAGACAGACCTAGTATCTAAGAATTTTGGTATGGACAGCTTGGAAGAAGTGTAAACAAGCCTGTGGAATGCCGATGTAGTCCATACATTCTCTTGAAATACAGTTTTGAAATTGGGATCTCCCTTGTCTCCTACCTCTCAGAACAAGGGCTATGAGAGACACAAAAAAACAAAAACCACCCAAGATACAGGAGTGTGAACGAGACAGCCTGTGTAGGAATATGAGAGCAGGGACACTCCAGCACAGTCCTGTGCTGACCTCTGAACTGGGGGTTCCTGGGCTGGTAGCCACATGCACTTAGGCAACAATTAGAGGGAAACCAAGGTGAGCTGTGGTGAGCCACTGCCAGGTCCCACTGTCGGGAAACCCCAGCTCCCTGTACATCATGTCACAGGCTGAACCTGCCACCTGTCCTCTGAGTGCCCTCCATAGGACAGATCAGGTAATGCCCTGGCCACATAAGATCACATAAACCCTCAAAGGAGCCTTCTCTACAGTTATTTGGACCCAGAAGTCACATGCTATCTACTGGCTCTAGAAACACTATTTTACAGAAAGAAAAAAATCATTAAGTTATTTCAACACATTTTTCCTAGTGAACTAAAAATAGCATGCTTCACAAAAATTTGCAACATGACTTTTTAAAAAATACATTCACTGCATAGACATTATGTATGGTAGGACACCCTTAATGTCTTTTTATTTTATAAAGCAGAACGGATGCATTTTCTGCAGCCTCTGAACCCATTCCAACACTAAGGCAAGCAAAAAAGGGCAGGAGCCATACAAGGAAACTGAGGTCCCAGAAAGTAAGTGATCAACTTTATTAGCAGCAGAATCAGATATAAGGCTAATTCTCCTGGTTCACCATAAATAACACATATTCTCAAACAGTTAACAGCATGGGAGAAGGAAAGTAATGAGCAGGTGGTTAATAAATACCCATGGATGGCAAGATTACCAACGGGGTGGAGGAGGCCTTCGGAGTCCTCTGAAGGAGTGTGGCATTGGTAAGACTGGAGATTTTGAGTGATGAATCAGAACTGCACAGCGATTCAAGCTGAAATTATCATGTAATAGAAGTTTGCAGGTAGTTGTTGGAAAATATGACTCGCGGGGTTTAATTCTGGAAAAGATGCTCAGGATTGTAGAACTGCTTTTCAGCTGTCAAGGGGTGAGAGCTGCTGAAGTACCAGCTCCTGCTGAGGTGCCTGCCATCATGGGCTCCACAGAACCCCAAATGGTCCAGATCCTGGGTCTGCGTACTGGGCTTTTAGCTTCTGTCTCTTGTGATACCTTGCTCTGGCCTACAAATCCCAGACAGAAAGAGCACTTGTTGGGTTCCTATGTCTGTAAAGCCTGAGGTTCTGCCAGGTATGCTAGTGCATCCCTATGATCCCCAAATGCTAAGAGGAGGATCCCAAGTTCAAGTCCAACCTAGGCAACTTAGCGACTTACTGAGACCCTGTCTCAATATAAAAACTAAAAAGGGATGGGATATATAGCTCAGTGTGAAGGCCTTGGGTTCAATCCACAGAACTGAACAATAAGAAGCTGACGCTATGGCAGGTACAGTGACACATACAATGGCACAAGCCCGAAATGCCAGCTACTCAGGAGGCTGAGGCAGAAAAATCACAAGTTCATGGCCAGCCAGGGCAACTTATGGAAACTACCTCAAAATAAAAATTATGAAGGGCTAGAGTGTAGCTCAGCGGCAGAACACTTACTTGCCTGGTGCAAGAACCTAGATGGACTCCCCAGTATCACAAAAAAAAAAAAAAGCTGAGGTTCCTTCTCCCTAATTCACTGGTGAAAGGGTACTGGAAAAGCTAATGCTTGTTCCGTGTCTTGCCAGGTGCTAATTGCTGCCTCAGCCCTTTTCCTGAATTAGATGGTTGTCCTTCCGCTTGAGGACAAGAGTCCTCAGCTTCTTCCAGTCATCAGGGTCCAAAGAGCTCAATGCTGTCCAGGTTCTCCTCTTCGTAGAGCAAGATGTTCTCCATCAGTTTCCTTTTAGCCTCATTTATCTCAATTTTCCATGAAGTGTCCGGAGCTGAAAGTAAAAGACAGCTAGCTTTAACAAAACTGACTAGTATGAGTTGGGCATGGTGGCGCACACCTGTAATCCCAGCACTTGGGAGGCTGAGGCAGGAGGATCAGTGTGAGTTCGAGACCAGCCTGGGCTGGGCTACAAAGTGAGCTCAAGGCTAGCCTGAACGCATAGCAAGACCCTGTCTCAAAAAGGAAAAAAAAAAAAAAAAACTGACTAGTAGCTTTTAGAAAGTCAGACTTGGAATAGCTAACTCTTAGAAGCAGCCTGTTGTCTATCATCAGATTAATGGATAAAGAAAATGAAGTACTGCTTTGCTGTGAAGATGGATAAACTTAAAGTCATTTGCACATAAATGGATGCACCTTGAGACTTGATATGTTACGTGAGGTAAATCAGAAACACAAGGTTGGCTGGCAAGATAGCTCAGAGGCCTAAAGCGCCTACTTAGGTAACCACAGGGACCATGGTTTGATCCCTGGCACCACATGCTGTGTCAGCCCCACCCCTAAGGCAGGCTGAGCCAGCCACAATATAAGTAAATAAAAATAAAGTTTAAAAAAAAAACACACACACACAAGCTAAAATATCTCAGGGTTTCTCTTATATGAGAAAACCAAACTAAATAATTGTAAGAGTAAAATAAAAGACAATAGGAAACAAGGAGATAGTTCTTTTTTAAATGGGAAGGGAGGCCAAGGCATGAAGAGAATGGGGAGGGTGAGGCAGCAGCAGAAGGAAAAAAAATGTATCAGCACCCCCCAGACTGAATGCAGGTACAAGTAATAAAAACAAAAAACCCACAGAGAGTCAGGTTTGGTGAGGGTCTCACTAAGCCAGGCTTCTGACCCAGGCCTGAGTGTAACGACCATGTTCACCATCCCTGGCTGGGTTCCCTCCCCACATCAGGGTGCAGGTCTGGAGTCACCAGAAGACAGCTTCTTCCCCAGGGAAGAGCAGCAGTGTTTGGTCTGCAATAATATTACATCACGATTTTGAACCCACCTTGATATCTTGCTCTATAAAACTCCCTCTGAAAAGTGGGGTCCATAGCAACCCATTTTCTGTGTCCCCTTCTGTCACTAACAGCTGTCTCTCAATATTCCTTTT